>QUSF01000079.1:1477724-1503462 GCA_003676055.1 Chloebia gouldiae
CCCATCCCTCCAAAGGAACACAGCAAACAAACCTGGTATTGCAAGGAGTGGTCCTAGAGCCCCAAAACGGACTCTCAGTTCACCCAGGGAGGGTCTGCCAAGGACGGCTTCTCAGGGAAAATTAAACCCAGTCATGGCTTGGAATCGTGTCTGCCTGCAAACATTTCCATGCCACATCTGCTGCTTTGAATTAGGACCTGAATATTCATCTCCAAAATGTATAATTTATACTTACAGCAGACAATTCATAATTTAAGTGTTATTGCTCTAAATTAAGTATTACATTTAAGCTGGCTGTGGACCAGATAACTAAAACCAAGACACCACGAAGAGGAAACCCTCACTCTGGTGGTTCATACCATGAGGTCCTGGCTGGATGTCAGCAGCCAGGTACACCCAGAGGGAGGGATGCCCCATCCAGAGCAGGGCAGGACGCAGCCACTCCAATGCTCCCACCTGCCCCTCTCCCTCCTCCAACAGCAGTTGCATGAGAAGGAGACGAAAAAAGTCAGGAATGAAAAAGGAAAATTAAACATGAAAATTTAATTAAATCACCCTTTGATCACTCTCTGTGGAATGGACTTCATTCGGAAGATTATTTGTTGGAGAGCAATAACAGCTTCTAATTACGAGAGGATTCAATGTGGAACTAGGGTGTTATTATATTTTTTAAATCAACCCGGTTTCCTCTACACCAATCAACAAGACTGCCTGCACATTACCAGTCAACATTATTAAAGTTGTATTTTACAGCCTGGTTACTCACCAGTGTTTATGAGTGTGAAATATCTGGTTTAAAGCTGACACAGAAATATCATCAAAGTGGTCCATGGAGAAAGAGCTTGTGTTTTAATTGGAAAAAGTGGGTGGTGGGTGCTGCTGTTTCCCATGGAAGGCAGGGTGGGACATGACTGGTTTTCCTCACAGAGCCATCCACCCTCCCCATGTGCTGGTGAGCACAGTCACAGCCCCAGCATCCCCAGGACCAGCCTTCCCAGCTGGGACAAAGAGCTGGAGACATGTGGCAGAGGCCTGGTGAAGAATGAGGACCCTGGGCATCAGTCACCCAGGCTTTATCTCCCGTTGAGTAAATCCCTGGAAGAGCGGCGTGGCTGCCTCGGCTTTGTGAATGAGGCCCTTAAAGATTTGCATATATCATAATCCATGTGAGTCATAACCAGCCAGTGCTTCAAATGCTCTCCGAAAGAAAGAACCAAATATCCCCATTAGAGCTTTTATCCCCTGCTATTTCATATCACAATAAAATGTCAAAAGGAAAAGAGAAGCAGATTTCTGATATTATTACTTTGAACTTTTCTTGGCTATACTCCCCTGAAGCATGACATTTACTGAGGAGAGGGAGAAAAGAAGAGGCTGGAATATCTCCTTAATCATCTTTATTTCAGCGCTGTGGCATTGAGCAGCTGGACTGTGTCTCCTGCCTGGATGGGGGAGATGATGGGTGGCACCAAGCCCTGAACCCTTCCTGTTCCCTGTTACCTCCTTGATGCTCTGCCCAGGCACAGCTGGAGAGAGGCAATGGACAACATCCCCATCATCATCATCATCATCACCATTGTCATATTGACATTAAGATACATTTAGCAACACATGGTGTAGTTTGGTAATATCATAATAACAACATTTAGCACTTCTGAAGGCATCTGGTGCTCGATCCTGAGCTCTCCTGTCAGGAGCAGCCTGAAGAGCCAGTCCCTGGACATCCTGGCACAGGATCCTGAGGGATCTGTCCTAGCTGTGCCTCTGAGGTCTGGCTTTGCCACAGGATTTACACCACAGTGTAAAGGTGTCTGCAGGGAATTACAAATGAGTTGGTTTGTAAAAAACATCCCAAGTCATTAAAAGTTCATAGTGAAAGGAAAAGTGGGAATAGATGTCATAAAAAAGTTAGAAGGATAAAGTGGTTCTTCCATCAAAAGCTTTTACAAGCCCATTTAAGAAATCCATTTTAACTGTATTTTAATTTCTTTTATGGACCTAGTAAAGCCGAATGGTGTCAGGGAGATTGAGAAAGGTGGGGCATTAACATTGTGCACCACTCTCACTTCTGAAAAATCCCACTTTTTCCATGGACTGAGCTTTCAGGGGCTATTTTGATGTATGGAAGTGAATCCAATTTAGCAGCTTCATCTCTCATGTTTAATTTTCACATGAACATGGCAGAGTTATGGCCAGCAAAGATCCAGGAACAGGATGGGGAATTTCCAAAAGGCAGTACCTGGAGCAGGAGGTTCTTGGAGCCGTGCTTTTCCTTTGGGGTCAGGCCAGTTTTTGGGGCAAAGGAAAAAAATAATTTAAACCACCAGCAATGAAGAACCTCATGCCATGGAGACACAGAGATTGGGGCAGGGCTGGCAGGTGAAGATGCTGACATGCTGCCTGTGGGGCTCTGTGCCAGCAATGCCAGGGGCAGCTCAAATCCTGCAAAACTCAGAGCCAGGTCATAAATGACCATGTGGAAGCCTGGCAAACATGGAACCACAGCAGTACGGGGGGTCCTGCCTGCAACAGGACCAATGTGCTTTTCGGGGAGTGGAGTTGCCACGCTCAGGATGGAGAGTTGTTATGGTAACAAATGACTCGTATTCTCCAAAGGAAGCACAATTTCAGTTTAATAGGGGGGAGACGCAGGCAAGAAGAAAAGGATAATATTTCAAAAAGCTTTAATGAGACGTGAATTGTACGCACTTGTCCTCTGGAGTGTGTAATGGTTCAGCAGGGAGGACGAGCAGTGTTTACAACCTGTCCCACACGCCCAGGGCAGCTGTGTCCACGGAGAATCCAAACTTCAGGGTGCCCTCTCGGCTCTTCTGACACCAGGGAGAACACCAGGGAGATTCTGCTGGCTCTAAAGCCTCATCCCCTTCCAAAAGGTGCTGCCTCTGCAGTTGCATTGTGGGGAAGCCAGACCTGAGGTGCCCCAAGTCAGGAAATCTGGTGAAGGGGAGACTCCAGCAATGCTGTGGAAGGAGGATGATGCCCACGGGGTGGAGGCAGAGCTTTCCTCACCCTGCAAACCCACTCCAACATCCCCCTGGTCTGAGGGCATCCCTCCAGTGTGCCCCTGCCTGTGATGATGCAGCCAACGCCAGCCTGGGCTGCCTGGGCTTCCCTCACTGAGCTCCACACTGGCTCCTGCCTTCACCCCCTCTCCCCAGAAGCTAAGGAAAAGCAGTGCTTTGATAAGAAATGCAATCATTAGGAATGTGCCAGAAACCAGGTATTAATAGAAGCACTATTAGAGGATTTATGGATGATTTAAGATGCAGCCCATTCCGCTCGTGAATGCCTCGTCTGTTTAAGAGCAGTAATTGCCTATTATCCAGCAGCTTCTAATGTGCTTGGCTCGTGCTGGCGTGACACACGAAGATGCAGCACATCTTTAAAACAGCCAATGCCAATTCCAAGGGCCTGCTTGTAATTTTAAATGCAAGAATCCAGTAAAACTCTGATGGCAGCTGAGAGGTGAAAAAGCCAACGGCACACGGCGGGCACGGAAGCAAGGATCAGGGGAGTGCTCGTAGCTCAGAGGTGGGTACAGCTCTCAGCAGGTGACAGCTCTGCTTATCCTCCAGGTGTGTTCTACCCCTCCTCCCCATGTGCCACTTGTTTTGGGCCCTGCAGCAGAGACAGTTTCATGAATCAAACAGAGCCAGGTAACAGCCAAAGGGACGTGAAAAATGCTGTGGTACCAAGCACAGCCATGAGCCTCCTGGGTGTTTATCTGCCTCTGTGTCTTTTGCAGTACACTGATTTGAATTTTTTTCACAGTATTTTGGAACATTTTCATCCTTTGAAGTGCACTAATCTACCAGAGAAGCCGTAATTTCTGAACCAGGGGTGAGATTCCCCCCACCATCCGCTCCTCTCTGTGCAGGAGTCCCTGGGATGCGATGCTCAGGGGAACATCAACAACCCCTGGAGCTGCACGGCAGAGGTGACCCGTGCACACCTGTTTATTGCCAGGAGAATGGACTAAAACCAGCCAGTGATGGTGTAGGAAGGAGACCAGTGCCACACTCACCCCACACAGCCCACCCTGGGCTCCCTCAGCAGCACAAACCCACCTTCCCTGCGACCTGCAGCAGAGCCTTTTCGTATCTGCTGAAAGAAATTTTCTGGTGGCAAAAAGCCTTCCTGGCGGCGGAGGGAAAATCCCGCTGTTCATCTCACAGGCTCTCGCTCGCTCTGCGAGGAAGAAAAGCCTTTTGAACGCCAGCCACAGCAGCCAGGCAGCGCCTTCCACTGTCTCCTTAATTTATAGTGCCCACAATTTGACGTGTTGATCTCCCTGATTGCACAAGGAATTGAATTGGATTCAGATTTATTTGTTCTAATTTGCGCCTCCTGTTACTTATCACCGCAGCATCGCCGGGCTTTGCTCAGCCATCCCAATTAAAGCCTGCGAAGTGCAAATACACACAAGAGCAGCTGGAAATGCAATGAGCAGAGAGCAAACAGGCAAACAAGCCCATGGTGATTACAAACCGAGTCATTTTGGTGCGAGTTTCACCAAGAGGAATTGCAGCTCCAGGCTCCTCCTGCTCCACCAGCAAGGAACTGCTGCCAGGCTGCCCTGGCCACAATCCCACTCAGGTCATGATACCCTACCTCCCCCTTGTCCCTGCCAGCCAGAGCCTAATTTTTGGACAGCTGAGCACTGGCTTCAACCTGCTGGTCTCCCAAAAAGGGGACAGCAAGAGTGACCTGCGTGATCCAGTCCTTGGAGATCTGCTGATCCACAGCTGCACCCAGAAGGTCGTGCTGGCGTGCAACACCAGGGATTAGGAATGAGGAGCCTGAGTAAAGATTAAAGGGCTCTGGGCTTTTTGATGGCTGATCCTTTCTGGCTATAAGCAGCACCCACAGCCTCTTGTTCTGGCCAGTGCATTCCTTGCTTCCTGGCTGAGCCCTCCCTCCCAGCTCCACTTCAGGAGAGCTGAAAGAGCCCTCCTCGGGCTGGGACTGCCCATCATTCCTCTCAGCACCGTTAATAGCCTGTTGGTGCTATTATGAGGAAGGGCCTTGCTCTTGAACTGGGGAGTCACATCCTTTGGGTCTCTTCATGCTCCCCTGTCCCTGGCAGCTCTGCAGGGCTGTGACTTCCATGCCAGGGGGCCAATTGTCCCTCCTGCTCTTTCTAATAAGCTCAACAGATTGAGCTCTTTAATTCCTTTGGGGGAGAGATTTTTCCAGTCCTCAGCTCACCTTTGGCTGCCTCCTTTCTGCAGAGCATTGGCTCTGTTTCTGCTGCCACCAGCTGGGATTTTCTTCTCTCCTTATTAAACCCCCTTGTGTTCTCCTCTCAGGTGGTACTATACACAAATAGTGATAAAAAACAAATGCTTTTGACCAGGCATGTCGTCATTTCTGTCTCCAGAGCTCAAAATTTTTTGGGGTTGGCACTCCCTATGAGGCAGCTCAGAGCACCAGGGAGCATCGCAGCTCTCCCTGCCCTCCCAGGAAACATCAGCTCCCCACCTCGCTGGTTCCTGCCGACAATGTCATTCTCAGCCCCTCGGCCTCCCGTTGTGCCCCAGGAGTGACAATGACATGGCAATCAATGGCAATGATCTCCCAAGTAGCCTGGCTGATAAACATGCTCTCGAAGCTGCTACAAGCATGTCTGAGCTGCTCATTCTGAATAAATTGGGGTCGATGTACACACTGTGAGTTGCGTGTACTTCAAATTTATCCGCTCAGTTCCTGGTGCTTCCAAACCCCGGCTGCTGTGGGGATAATGGGGACACTGATGAGCTCCCTGAAGAGTGGCTGGCGGGATGAGAGGGACCCAGGCAAGCACCCACCTCTGCAGCCACTCACCACTGTGGCTGCTGGGGTTGTGCCTCTGCTCCCTGCAGAGCAGGGTCAAAGATCTGGTACTGGTGTGCTCCTTAGCTGGGCTGCCAGGCTGCTCACCCAGACAGCAAAGTTCTGATCCCAGGTGATCCACAGGCTGGGACAGCAGCCACAGTCCCAGAGTGAGAGAGGGGCTGTGGAAGAGGAGCTGGAGCTGGGCTGTGACCCAGTGGGTGATGCTCAGGGCTAGGCATTGCAACAGTTCAGCCGCCTTAGGATGGATGTTTTGCAGTTTGCTCTGTGTGTGTGTGTTTGTGGTGTGTTTGTGACCTCCTGGTCCCCTCTGTCCTCGTCCTGTGCCTAACCCACTGCTGGCAGCTTTACATAAAAACATGGTGTTTGCACAAGCAAAACCCAGCCTCCCTGCCCCCCGTCCCCCAGGGCCTCTCAAGCAGGTATCCATCATCGCCTTTGTTTGGTTGCCTTAATTGAGCTTGCTATTTATAGCTGATTATTGGAACCAGGTCGAACTCATCTCGGTGTGGTTTCCGTAAGGAGACAGGCAGTGAGGAACTCTGAGTCCCTCTGCCCGTCCTGGGCATTGTGTTTGTGCTCAGTGATGGAAAACGGGGGGATGCACTCAGGGGATGCACAGGGGATGCACAAGGGGGATGCACACAGGGGATTCACACCTGCAGGGCCCCGCTACTCCTCTGCTCAGCACCACCACTGCCTTGCCCCTGCCAATGCCTCACAAGCCCCAGGTCAGCCTGGGATGTGCAGCTTCATTCTGCAGGAAATGCACGTTTGCCTTTTGATCGCCAAAGTGGCTGCTGAGAGGGACTGCTGTGGAGTCCTCGGGATGCAGATCCTGACCTGCATAACTGTGCTCCCAGTAAGATAACAAATGGCCACAGACAGCAGCTCTGGCCGGGCCTCCGTGTACTTCAGCTGCCGTTTAACACAATCGTTTTCTTTACTGGCTATAAATATGTTGGAATACTCTGACCTCGCGAGCCAGCATTATTCTTGGAGGCAGAATTATTTCTTGCTCTGTGGCTCATCAGTTAGTGTTGGCCTTGAAGCTGCCTGGCCCTGTCAAGTGCATGAAGCCCGATTTTACACCACAAATGAGACACACACAGCAGGCCTTGGGGGAGGCAGGGCAGCAGGGTGGAGCACCCTTCCCATGCCAGCCCTCACCAGTGCTCTCCAGGTGATTATCCAGGCGCTCACAGTGCTGCAACCACAATGCCCCAGTGGGCAGCTGGTGTGCCAAAAACCATGGAGTTCATCCTCCCACATGCAGCATCCCTGTGTCCCTGTGGAGGCTGGAGCATCTCTTCCCGTGGGTGCAGCTCATCCAGGGCAGGTGACACCCACCTCATGTCCTCTGCCTGCTCCTGCCCACATCAGCACTGTGCTCTCCCTCCATCTGCAGCAATTTGCTTGCATGAATAATTAAGGCTATAGTCTCCCATGCTCCCTGTATTCACTGCTAATCCCAGCATTTTGTCAAAAACCTGTTTCTTATTAATAGCCAGTTTTACAGTCGCTCTCGACTGGTCACTATTGGCAAACCCATTCCTGCTCTGCTCCTCTGCTGGCAGTGACCTTGGTCCTTCACCCCTCTCTGCTACTCCTCCCCATGAAATCCCAGTGCTGGAGCAGTGCTAGAGCAGAAAGAATTTACTGGTTAAATAATTTATCTAGATTCAGTACAGAAAGTCTTTTGAGGAGATTCATCAGCTAATAAAGAAAATTGATTCTGGAAGCCAAAGTCAATATGGGGTTAGAGAAATGCAGCCATTTGCCATGGGCTCCCTTCCAGAAGCCTCTGCTGCCACATCTGGCTTGCTCTCCACGCACCTCCCCAGCACTGCACTTCTCTCAGCTTGGATCAGATCTGCCTGCCCACCCACCAGCCCTTGAGAAGCCTTTTTTGAAACCCTGTGCAAGCTGGCAGGAAAACACAACGGAATTTAAGGAATGGAAGCATCCAGAAAACACTCAGATTGGACTACAGAAAGTGAGGTGGGAGTCAGTGCTGGGCCTGGGATGCGCAGGATGGAGACCCAGCACTTTTGGAGCAGCCCATGGGAAGATGAAAAATAACCAAAGGAAAGCATGGGAGAAGTGAACTTGGCAGCAGCGTGTGCCCATATGGCTGGTTTGTACTTTGTGTGTGTCTGTCCATATGTTGCACAAACGTGTGTTTGCTCGCCCCCGAGCACTTTGCACGCCAGCAGCAGCCTCAGCCCCAGCAAAATCCTCTTGTAACAGACTGAGGAGCTTTAGGAATGCTCTCCTTCCCTCAGCTGCTCCTCAAAGCCATTTATCTAAACCCCTGTGACCGCCAGGACAATTCCAGCCGTCTTTTCCCCGCCATGGCCTCTGCCCTCTGTGAGCTCTCCCCGTGAAGCCTGGGCTGTGCAGAGCAGGCAGCACTTGGGGGGCTTGGTCAGTGGATTTGCCACGAGCTGGGTGAGGTTTGCTGGGAAGGAGCTGCTCTCGCTGCCTTCAGTGCCTCGGCTGGAGCCGTGTTCCAATCAATAATTCAGGTGCCCACCAGCAGATCCCTCCCTGTCTGCTTACTGGGAAATCATATTCTGGTGCTGAGCAGGCAGCTGTAACCCATGGACATTCCTGGACACAGCTGGGAAAGCCTGTGCTGCTCTGCCCCTCCAGCTGGTGGGCAGTCAGGGGGCTCAGGGTGTGCAAGACCAGACCCCAGGGTGAGGCTGACTGTGGAACTGGGAATGTCCAGAGAAAACTCCCATGGCGTTGCAATCATTGCAGCCAAATGGGCCCCTCCAGGTTCCAAGCCCACCCTCCAAGCATGATTTGAGCTGAGAATTCAGACCCATCTCCTGGTACACATCATTCAAGCGAGGTGGAACAATCAATGGGAGATATCATCTGTGGCTCGCCCCCGCGGCCAAAAATGTCTCCTTTGAGAACACAGAGTCATTAGGAGTGTGATTAATGGGGTCTGAAGGCAGGAGCTGGGGTAGGGAAGCTGTCTGTGAGCTCTGCCCAGAGTGAGGGGTGTCCAATGGCACGGCCGCCTCTCCCAAATCCAAACATGGAGCTCGCTCGAGGGGCCAGTGGAGGGCCAGTGAATCTGTGCCTCATCAGCTGCCTCAGAGCCATGAAATGCCTTGGCTTCCCAGCAGCTCTTCCTTTGCTCCAGAGAGGGGAGGAATTTTGCAGTCACTGAAGCTGAGGGGAATATCCAGACCCCTCCATCAGACTTAAAGATAGAAACAATGACTCAAACCAGTCTAGAGGAGCGGGAGCACTTGTGGGAGGACACAAAGAGAGGAGAGCTGACCACAGGGACCAGGTGGCAGATGCAGGGCTTTGCCCAAGGTCAGGGAAGGAGCCAGAGGTTTCCCTATACAGGGAGGTCCATCCTCCACCTTCTGCCCTGGGCCCTGGTGGGACACAGCAGTGCTGAGCCACAAGAGCAGACAGCAAGGATGGGCAAGGTCAGGCAGAATTATGGAAGCAAAAAGCCATGAAGATTTTAGGAAGATGGTTCAAAGAGTGAGGGAATTAATTTTGGAGGTGCCATGGAAATGATGGCCCATAAAGTTAATGAGATATTGCCAAAGAAAGGGTAAACAATTAGGACTATTAGCTCCAAAGATAAACCAAGACCTATTGCCCTCAGAAACACTGAACCTAATTAAATTGAAAATTACAACATGGGAGTACAAAAACAAAAGCAAATAAATTGAGAGAAAGAATTAACTGGCTTAATATCATGATGATAATATTATTAGCAATAGGAAGTGGGGATTGTATGATTAAAGCAGTTTATTCTCAGGCTGTTTCTCTGGAAGCAGGCACGAGGGACACAGGGCAGGCAGGAGGGTCACGCTGCTCTGGGGTGTCTGGGGGTCTCAGCCCAGCACTGTGGCCCCTTGTGGAGGGGATTTGCTGATCCTGGTGCCCTCCCCAGTGCCGTGCTCGTGTTGTCCCCGCTGTGCCATGCAGGAGGTCAGGCTCATCTGCCCTGGTAAGGGGAGACCTCCAGGAGTGTCATTATCACTCCAATTACTGGTTCTGTTTAAAGGGATTAGAGCCAAATTAACTTTGCAGTTTGTCACCCAGAAATAATCCTGTTTTAAGTGGACAGATTCTCTTGTAACGTCCAAGGAGATGATGAACGGGCAAAACGCTGCTCGAGTGGACTCCCAGCAGCAAAGGGGCTGCTGGCCCTTCCTCGAGGGCACCTCCAGAGAGAACAAAACTCATTTGCCACCTCCAGAGTGAACAAAACCAATTTCCTTGGAGCTGGTGAGGTAAAGGCTGATGCATTGGCGATGGCTGCAGCAGCATCCCAGCAGGAGTGACAGGATGAGGAAGAAAATTCAGGCTGGGAGGAATAGGAAGATGATTTCATCACCAACTCCACTAGTTGTTGCAGAAACTGCAGCATCCTGCATTGTGAGTTCTGTTTATTATTTCTTACACCATCTTCATAAAAGGAATTAGCAGCAATACATGTAATTTTTTATTTTCATAGGCTAAAAAAAGTCACCTCTTCAACCAGTTAAATGAATATGGGAGGAAATCCAGTATTTTTTCTAGCCAGGCCCCCTCTGCACAGGTGTTGGAGGGGTCTGGCTACAAACCATTTTCATTTCATTGGCCCAATTCATTGTGGTGCAGCCATCAAGCAGGAGTTTGTTGGGAAGATCACTTAACAATGCTTTCCCTCTAATTAAAAGCAGAGAATCAAGGGTTTTAGTGCTGGGGTAGAAACTGTGAAGGCAAAGGAAAGGATTGCCTGGTTTCATATTAAAATATGGCCACAGGAAGGAGCTGGAAAGGTGCTAAGCAGGACCAGGACCACGCAGCATCCATGGGGACACAGCTGGATAGGGCTGTGGCTCCACAGTGAGAGCACTTTGGGGGAGGTGACACAGAAGTGACAGCCACTGTGGGGATGGCACTGGGCAGGGATCGTCCTGGCGTTGTCTGCTGAGGGATGAAGGGCATTAAGTGAGGCAATCACAGCCAGGTGGGACAGCGATGGCACCGCCCAGGGCATGGGCTGGGCTCACAAACAGGCAGTGGGGTGGCCTCAAAGCTGGCATGTCACAGCAGCTCTCCAGGGAGTCGTGACATTGGCAGAGCCCAGCACCACCGTGGAGGAGATGTCTGAGGACACGAGGTGTGATAGATGCTGCCCATCAAGAGGCAGCCAGAGCTGAGCTCCGCTTGCCATCCAGTCGTCTGCTTTTAATGGATATAAATGGTTACCTTTAGCTCTGAAAAAGCTGAATAGATACAAATATTACTGATAGCATGTGGGTGCACTGGGCCTCATTATACTTGGGTAATCGAGGTTATGTGAAGCTCTTCTCCTGTATCTGTCACTGTCTCTCCTGGCAATGTGCTGAAGCAGGGAAACCTTGAGGACAAATTGTCCAGGGAGCTGGGGAAGGGCTGGGACCCAGATCCTCACTGGCCTCCCACTGTCCTGCCACACAGCCCCAGGCAGCCTCTGCTGGTACATGGCTTCAATTAAACCCCTGCAAGCAGTCACAAATGTGGTGAGTTTTGTTTCTCTTGGTCTTCATGAGTGGCTGGGGAGAAGGCAATGATGTTATCAGATGGACCCGCAGTGATTCCCAAATTTCTGCAGGAAGCATTGTGAACCATACTGCATGCTCAGGGCTGGTGGCACACAGGTGAGTGCCTTTTCCTCCCCCAGAACCCACAAGCTGCCCTTTGCTCTGTGCAAATGCCACTCTGCAGAGCTACAGCGACATCCCTTCTCCAAAACTCTCAGCTCTGAGGCTGCCCTTGGCAGGGAGTTTTGAGGGGTTTCTCAGCCTGGCGAAGCTGGGGAATCCCACAAGCCACATGCAGCTCTTCCTACTCTTGATGGGAGTTATCTCCCAGCACACATTGTGTGTTTTACAGCGGAATCTGTAATACAACATTTGCAAGCGCTGAGCACTGAGCGCTCACGCTGAGAGGTGCCTTCCTGCAGGTATTGCTACTAATGAAGCTGAGGCCGTAAAATATTCCTGGAAAGTGCTTACAAAAGGCTCTCAGATATGT
Source organism: Chloebia gouldiae (assembly GCA_003676055.1). NCBI lineage: Eukaryota > Metazoa > Chordata > Aves > Passeriformes > Passeridae > Chloebia > Chloebia gouldiae. The sequence goes on from QUSF01000079.1 coordinate 1,489,626, forward strand.
CAAATGATGTTTTACATGTTATCTCAAATTTGCCTTCTGTTTCTAAGGAATATCCAGACTTTCAGCTCCTCCCTGCCTTTCCCCTAGTTCGGAGGAGGAGGAGGGAGGTCTGCTGTGTGTATAATCACACAGCTCCTTACCCAAACCTCTCAGAAAATGTTCACAGGATCACAAGGTTGGAAGACACCTTCAAGATCATCGAGTCCAACCCAGTCCCAACACCTCAACTAAATCCTGGCACCCAGTGCCACATCCAGGCTTTGTTAAACACAGCCAGGGATGGTGATTCCACCACCTCCCTGAACAGACCATTCCAGAACTTTATCATTCTTTGCATGAAAAAACTTTCTCCTAATATCCAATCTGTATTTCCCTTGGTGGAACTTAAGGCTGTGTCCTCTGGTTCTGTCAGTGCTGCCTGGAGGAAGAGCCCAACCCTACCTGAGCACAGGCACCTTTCAGGGAGCTGTGGACAGTGATGAGGTCACCTCTGAGTTTCCTTTTCTCCAGGCTAAACACCCCCAGCTCCCTCAGCCATTCCTCATGGGGTTTGTGTTCCAAGTCCCTCACCAGCCTCGTTGCCTCCTCTGGACCTGCTCGGACATCTCAATGTCCTTCCCAAACTGAGGGGCCAGAACTGGACACACTGAGCTGCATCTTGGCACTGAAGCACTCAAACAGACTTGTAAAGCTCTGACTCTCTTTATTTCTTGCTTATAAGGGGGGAAAAAAGATAAGTGTCAAATATTTCTCCTCCCATTGGCTCCTTGGCTGAGGAGAGGAGCAGCCCACAGAGGCCACATCATGTCCCCACCCAGCTGTGCCACCCCTGGCAGGACCCAGCCATGTTGTGTGTGCCCAGACCCATCGTTGAATCTTCTCCCATCACTCCCAGTCTGTTGCAATTATCACCAAATCAGCTTCTCAACAGAAAAGCAATGCCATTGTGGAGCTGATCCAAGCCTATCTCCTTGACTCCTTTTTTACCATAGGCATGAAACCCATTAATATGATGAAAATGACCTCAAATTGCTATTGCTGGTTTATTTAATCTGGCCAGGCTCCTTTCAATGCTCAGCCACCGTCAGCAAAGACAAATTGCCTGTCTGATGTTTAAAGGTTTTGGGATGTAGGACAGCATTGATTTTGTGTGTCTGAAAAGGTGGCGCTCCCTGGGCTTGCAGGGAGCGGGGGTTTGGTGACAGAATCTGCTGCTGCTGCTCCTCCCACTGATCCCGGCTGTGTTGCTGCCACACAGAGCAAGTGGCCGGTGGGCACCGTGGAAAACTCAGGGAACAGAGTGGGAAGAGGATGTGAAGTGATGGGGAGGAAGAAAAGCATCAGGTCCCTGGGCTCTGTGCTGTTGCCCACCTCGCTGCCCACCCTGCAGCTCTGCCGGGGGGTGGCTGGGACCCAGCGTGGCACCGCGGGGTCCCTCTGTGCCCGCTGCTCCTCTGGGCAGCCAGAAAGTCACCCCTGACTCCTTCGGGATGCACGGAGCAGATGGAGCACTTGGCCTCTCGCTGGGAAGCGTTATTGCCGGTGCCTGGCTCACAGGGAGAAGCATTCCCTGTGCCAGGCAGACACTGAGCTGGGCTGGCACAGCGGCCACCTCCTGCTCTCCCAGTGCTGGGGCACTCCTCACCTGGACCCTGCCAGGTGGGAAAGCCTCCATCAGTGCCAGGGAGTCACTGGGGCCACCAGCCCCCAGGAGAGCCAAAATTGCCCTCCAGGAGTCCCTGTCCCCTCCCAGAGCCCCCAAGCAGGGGATGAGCAGCCCGGCTTCCCCTCTGCAACCTCTGAACCAGGGCAGTTCCACACCTGATATAGCCTACATGCAAAATAAAACTGATTCCTTGTCCCAGCTTCCTCCCACAAATTCCTAGGAATAGCCCTCAAAGGGGAAGCTCCAAAGAAAGGAGCGATTAATTCTCGGTGGCACATTTAAACACCGTTTTTATTACAATTCAGCCTTTCACGCTCTTTGCCCTTTTCCGATTCATTCTTGCTCTTTTGAGGTGGAACGAGGCTGATGTTTTGCAGCTCCTGTTTTCAAGGGGAGTTTTTAACTCCTGGTTTGCTGTTGTAGCTGCGCCAGGGGTGAGAGCTTTTCCCGGGGATGCTCCTGGGGAGCTGTGGGTGCTCTGCTCTCCCAGCACGGGCAGGATGTGGGTGCAGTGGGATTCAGTGGGGCTCAGTGGGGTGCAGTGGGGCACAGCCCAGCCTCCAGTCCCCTGGTTCCGCCACACAGCGCTCTGTGCCGTGTTGTTTTACAACACACAGCAACAAAACCTGAAATGTACTGGAAATAATTCTACTATCAAATGCATTCAGCTCTGTTTGTTTGCTTTTAAATTAACATCGGGGATGAAATGATTCACTGAACTACAAAGAGATCCCTCGACTTGACAAGAATCGCAGGCAGGATTCCTTCCACTTTCAGTTATCACAGGAAAAAACATTTCAACATCTTGTCTGCTCAGTGCAAGAAAAATAGTTCTGTGCTCTGTGCCTGGGAAACAAGGAGCTTATCAAAACAATCTTCAGCATCAGAGGGACGAGATGGCAGAGCCTCCGGTGGGGCACCTTTTCTCTCACTGTGCACAGCCCTGGAGCTGCTGCAAGGAAGGACAGGGCTCTGAGCAGCTCAGAGCCACTTTCATGGACTGCTGGCATCTGTGACAAAGGGGATGGATCCCACAGGAAGCAGAGCAGAAGGAGCAGCCGCTCTAAGAGGACGCTCAGGGCCAGTGCTGCAGCCTGGACCCAAAGAAATGGGGGAAAGGGAATATTTGTAAGTGATTTTCCCACAGAGGGAAGGAGGGAAGTGTCCCAGAGATACAGGGAGAGAACAAGCAGCAGGCTCTGTGCCCCCATCGCCCCATGCCTGGTATGTGGATCCTTTGGAGGTCACTCATCCCTCTGCACCATCCCAATCCTCTCAGCCTGAGTAAAACTGGATGGATCCAATGAGCCTAAGAGGTCTTTTCCAACTTAAATGTTTCTCTGTGGGTGGGCTTTGGGGGAAAGCCAGAGTTTGGACAGATGCTGAGGCATGTGGCAGTGTAGACTTAGGCTGGGTTTTATTTATTTTTTAAAAAATGGGGGGTTTTTATTTCTTTTCAAGCTGGTTTGCTAATTCCAGTTTGAATGCTTCCAACTTTTCCAGAGCCAACAAGGTCACCTGACAATCAAGATCCCTGCTTCCATCAAGGTCCTTCCACCCACTTAATGAAAACAAATGCTGTTGGGACGAGGGCCATCCTTCTTTCTGTCTTCTGGGGCCCTGAGAACGGGCTTGCTTGAGGATTCTCTTTATAGATGTTGTGTTAACAAATGAGCCAAGTGATATTCTGGCTGCTCCCAGCTACATCCAATTCCCAAACCATAATGGAGCTGCTCCTGGTCCTAATGCTGACAGTGTCAGCCTCTGCGTCTGGTCCTTGGCACACAGAATTCATGTTCCTCCTGGAAGGTACAAAGTAAAACCCATCAGAAGCTGTTTCCCACAGCAGGTTTTTAAGGGGCAGGAGAGGGGCTCAGCAGCCAATTAAAGATGGCTAATTGACTCTTGCCTCTTTGCCCAGGTCCGTGCCCTCAGAAGGAGGGAGCTGACATTGCCTGGTGGTGGCTGAGCTGCTGGTGGGGGGGTGGCTTAATCCCCTTTCATGAAGTTTGAGATCCCAGCTTTGTAGTAAATCCAGTGTTTCAGGCGGTGAAACACCACTTTTAAAAGCAGCATTAAACCTCCCCAGACAGGTCATGGCAGGTCCTGACCGGGGGAAAGGCCCAGGGTAGCCAGGTAGCAGGACAGGATATTTGTGCCATAAGCCAGCCCTGAGGCCATGCAGGGAGACAAACATGACCTAATGGGGATCAGCTGGTTTGCAGCAGGACCTCGGCTGCAGAAGCTTCTATTTCCAGCAGCACAAAGCTTCCCTCACCTCCAAGGGCCTCCTGTCACCTCAGGCCCCCAGCTGGGTAATAATTAGCATTGACTCTATGATTGTAGAAGGCTGATCAAATGCTATATTATTATTATATTATATATCATATCATTATATTTATTAAGACACTCAGTAACTTCTATAGTTAATTTGATACAGCTTTGACCTAATTGGTCGATCAATCCAAACACCATCCAACGTCCAATTAAGAAATCACCTTTTGGTAAACAAATCTCCGTGACACATTCTACACGTGCACAACAGTAACAAGTGGAGATAAGTATTGTTTTTCATTCTTTTCTCTCATCTTCTCACAGCCTTCCCCGGGAAAAAGCCTGGGAAATTCTGTGCCTGCTGTCTGTGGCCAGAGAGCTGCTGCCACAGCCTGTAGGATGTCTTTTTTCCCCTCAGTATTCAAGTGCTGGCACAGTCTCTGGCTGCTGGCCCTGCGGGTACCAGGGGATGAATGAGGGCAGTTGGAGCACAAGGGAAATAACAGCTTACTTTTATTGTGAGATAAAGAAATGGAGACAAGGCGGGAGTGGAGAAGGCCTTAAATAAAACTGTGCAGCTCAGGCTGGAGGCTGCGGAAAGCAGCAGGGAAGAGGCAGGAGATGCCATGGGCATCTCCAGGCTGGTGAACAGATCCTGCCCGTCTGCCTGTCTGTCTGCCTGTCTGTCTGCAGCCTCAGCCCATGCTGGCCAGCACCTCACAGCCTCTGGCACTGACTCCTGGAGCAAGTGGGCATCCCTTTGGAGGCAAACACAGGGAACCCGAGACCCCTGCCCTGCCCTGTCCTCCCCGCTGCTTTCCTCCCCTCATTGCTGTGCACCTGGAAAAAAAAAAAAAAAAAAAAGTGTTAAGTGCTTCATTTTCGGAATAGCTCAACTATTTAGGCATTTCTCCCAAATTCATTTGTTATTCACCTGGGAGTGTTGCCTTCCTCTGTGTGTTGAAACCAGCAAATGTATCCAGCAGCAGGTGTTGGATGAGGAGGACGTGCAGAGGTTTTCCCCAGCTGTTCTGGAGACAGCGAGCCCGGCTCCCCAGAGCCCTGCAGAGGGTGGGATGCTGGCTGTCACCTCTCCAGCCACACTGCCCCGTGCCTGTAGGGGCCAAGGAGCCCGGGAGCCTCGTGGGATGGTGAGGATGCTGCTGGAACACCTGGAGTGCTCTGGGGAGAGCAGCGGGGGACTGAGGAGAAGCCGTGTCCTTCTGCCAGAGGACAGTGACGTGCCAAGGGTCATCCCCCACTGTGAGAGCCAGGCAGGGCCACCCTCGCCTGTGCTGGGAGCTGCAGCACCAGGGTTTTACCCTTGAGCTCTTGTTTTGCTGCTGTTCTCTGGAGCAAGACACCTTCTCTTCCCACAAACAAAGCCATAAATCCTGGAGCAAGCAGGCTTCACAGGGAGAAAAAGTGAAGCAGGGATGACAGCGCCAGGGAGTTGTGTGAGGAGGTAAATTACTTGAAATATTGCTGAAAACTTCCATGCCGTAAATATAGTTCTGATCCCAGCTAATCAATCATCACAATTATTCTATAAATAAGAGAAAGGTTGGCTTTGTGGTAGTTGGTAGGGGACTTTTTTTCCACAGGCCTCTGGAGCAAATTTGTTAGCATCTTAAAATAAAGTATTTGCTCCATGTAGTTTGTTTGTTCTCTCCAGGCCGCATCATCCTCCTATTCATTTTTCATCACCTTTGGATTGGTCATTGGGAATCTTTTTGTGCTTTTTTCCTTGCCTGGCTCTCACAAAGGGATGCTGCAGGGAGCAGGTTTAAAAACCAGCCAGACAAAACACGTCCAGGCAGGTCTCAGCCCAGAGCTCTCCCCCCTCAGCTCCTCCCCGTGCTCATGCTTAGGAAGCCTCTGTTTAATGTCTTTTCCACAGGGCTATAAACTCACAACAGACCATTTTTTTCCTTTTATAGATCAGCATTACTAATTTATTGGCAGTTTACTATTTAGAAATGTTCTCATATAAATTAATGGGAAGGTGATATTACACCTGAGTCCCTGGGGGAGGAGAAAGCCAAACAAACACACGGTCCCGGTGCTCAAGGAATGGCAGCATGTTAAATCACCCCTTGGCTCTGCAGAGCCTGGCGTTCCAAGGGCAGAGCCTGGGCTCTGGCTCTCCCAGGGTTCCCACAGAGCCCATCCTGAGGAGCCAGCCCAGTTCCTGTTGGAATCTGTGGTGTTTAAATGATCCCGAGATTGTAGAAAGTCTCTGTCTTTCAGCCCCGCTGCCAAAGAAGAAGTCATAATTCACCTCTGCTGGTTTTCAAGGTTGTTTATTCTTGCTTATCTATAACATGTTCTGTCTGTCCTGCAGCAGGTCTGTCCTGCAGGGCAGTGTGTGGGGCTGTCCCCTCAGTGGGATGTTACAAATATTATACACCAGAAACTACGTGTGCTGTATTTACAATAATGTGCCAATATCTATCATTGAACAGTGTGTCCCCAGCCTAAACCAACAGAAAAATGCCAACACTACAGTGAAACAGGGAGGGCATGGAGAAGAAGAAAAAGGACAAAGCACACCCAATTTCCTCCATCTTGTCCCCTTTGGACCCCTAATCTAGAATCCTAAAATTTTACTTTTGCACCCGTGCCACACTAATTATCACTTATATCAAACACTCAGAGCTTGTAATTCATCCTGTAAGATTGAAAACTCTTTTCCATGGACAGAGATCACAGACAGAGCCTCTGGGGGCTCTGTCCAGGGGGGTTCCTGACCCGTGCCGGGGTCCCAGACCTGCCAGGGCAGCCAGAGGGATGCCCAAGTTCCAGGGCACACAGGTTGGCATTCTGAGCTCTCCACATAATCTGCTTCTCCCCAGCTCCCAGGACCACCTGATCTTCCTCCCTCACTGTGCTTTCCACAGTGCTTTCCAGGTGTGCAGGCATTCCCAGCCACTTCACCAGGGATTTAATTACACGCCAGAGGAAGAAGTACCCGGCTCAGACAGCTCCAGTCGCCGCTGTGAAGCTGCAGCATCCAGAGCAATTGTGTCAGTGAAACGGGATAAAACCAGCTAAACCCAGACAAATCAGTACTGGCGAGGGGATAAGGAGCCAGAGTATATGGGAGGGGGAGGAGGAGGATTTTTTTCAGAAGCACAAGCCATTATTAAAGACTGATCCTACAACTCATGCATTTCAGGAGCAAAAATTGAACTTTTCTGCCCCAGTAACATATCTCCTGCTTGATAGAAGGTTTCCCAGTCCCAGGTGCATCCCACTGCAAGCTTGGAGCTGGGGAAGGGCTGAGTTCTGTGGTTCCTGCAGCGTCCCACACACGGGGCAGGGCACAAAGCCACTCAGCTGGAGGGGAGCACCGTGTTCATTGACACGCTCCTTTTATTTTATCAAACTATTGCTATTTATTATTGAGTTAAATCACTTCTCCCGCAGTAATATAAAAATGCTGCGGCTCGGGAATGCTGACAGGCAAGAGAGCCACTTTTCTTGCTGAGCAGACGAGGAAGGGGAATGATTATTTTGTATTGCTTTAAGAAAGAGACCTTCTTGTAATATACCTGCTGTGCACTGATAAATAGCACCAGCAGATAATAAGGGCCTTGGGCAAGGAGCAAGGAAGAAAAAAAGCTTTCCAGCATGTGAACACAAATGCTTTAAATGTGAACTAAATTGGCCTGATCATTCTTCAGATTTGCAGAATTAAACCGTGCCCAATTGTCAACATCACTGAGATTGATGAGACAAATACGGCCAAAGCAAAGGGAATCTGTAACAGCCCTGTTAGAGATGCTTGCAGGGTTTAAGAGCCACACACTGTTCATGAAACCCAGGGCTATAATTTCATCCCCCTCCCACCTCCCAGCAATGGGGAGCTGGGAAAGTTCATCAGCCAGGAATGCAGGATGAGGACACTGCTGCTGGAGTTGGAGATAAGCCAAGATAAGTGTCAGACCTCTGCTCCTACAGAAACCTCTTGGCATGGGAACTGCAGGGCTCAGCCTGTCAGTACTGTGCACCCCATCGAAGTGAAACTCCAAAATTCAGCACAGATGAGGTTCTTAGGAAGCAGAATAGGTTTCTTTATTTCACACTCTGTAGCACACCAGGATGGGATTAGCTTCCCTTTCCCGTGAGGTGCCTGTGAGGGCTCCTCTCCTTCACAGGGCAAAGGAGACCTTTGCTTCAGCTTCACTTCTCCAGGTTGTTAATGTCTCCCAGCTGACAGCCAGCATGAAGGAGAAACGCCTGCTTCAGCCTGCAGCAGCTCAGTGCAAACCTGGGGAAACCATGGCAATGCTGAGGCCAGTGTCACCCTTCGAATGATGCCAAGGATTTCTCAGCAGAGGTAACAAAGGCAGGTACCTCTCCTGCTGGCAAAAGCACCGTTCCCAGGCTCCTGCAAGTGCTGTTTCTTAGGCATCTGCTTTTCACCCCAGCCAGTGCTCCTGGTCTCTCCATCCCCTGTCTCATCCTCCTGGGCTCTCCAGACTCTGCTTGGCTGCCCTGGGCTCTCAGCTCCCTGCCAGACAACCCTGGCTCTGCAGCCCATGTGCCAGAGATGAATCCAACAACTACCTGTGCCTCCAACAAACCAAAAGGTACTTGAGGACAACGCTCTGGGTGGGCAGCTGGATTCCTGCTGCCTGTGCTGAGGATGATTAAGATGCTCACTCATCTGTCCTCAGGGTCCTGCTTCACTCAGGGCTTTGCAGCCTGGCCAGGGAAGCCAGTGAGTGACAGATGATTGATTTGAGCTCATTCCTATCAGCCCTCACTCCTATCATCCATGCTGGAAGAGCGGCAGAGCCAGAGCAGTTTCATCAGCACAGTCCTGGACCTGCCTTCAGGATTCCTGCAGCTGGAGATATCTGACAGGAGCAGCGTGTCCCCATCCCACCCCACACACAGGCACGCTGAGCATCATGGCATCCCACAGCAGCCTCAGCTCAACCAGGGGCTCATAAATTTCTTAAGCCAGAGCTGGAAATAAGAGGTGTAGGAGAACCTCAGGGCTGCTCCTGAATACCAAGAAGAAGAAGAAGCACTGAGCTCCCTGCTCAGCTCCAAGGACAAAGCGTTCCCCAGCTCCATCCCCATCCAGTCCACAGTGGCCTGTGGGTGGCTCCTAAGGGACCTGCAGGCACTTAAGGGTGAGGACCAGAACCTGGGCAAGCTCTGGGGGTGTCAGAGATGGAGATTTTGGGGCTTTGGCTCACTCTGGGGCTGGAGGAGGGGTATGGAGGGGGCAGGCATGTTCCCTGCTTTCATTAAGATCCGAGGGTTTAGCGCAGTTCTGCTGCCGGGCTGCTAAGTCAGGGCTTCACGCTTTCTAATTTTTTCTTTTGTCTTGCATACACACACGAGACAGATTTTGCTTCCACAAGGGATATTTATAGGACATATGTTGGAGCTTGAAGAAGCTGATTAGCGATGTTTAGCTTGAAAACGGAAGAAACTGCATGAGAGCAGCCTGGCCAGACAAATACTACAGAAGATGTGAGCTTTGGGGAGCAGCTCTGCGAGAGACTGAAATGTTGAAGGTTATTGACTCAAACAATGCACCATTTTCAAAGCATCAGGTGCCAGGTTTGCAGCCCACAGTCAAAGGGAAGAAGGGAAGGTTTTGGAGGTGTGGTAGCTAAACTTCTGATTTGCATCAGAGCAGCCCAGGTTCAGAGGGGGTCAGCACCCACCACTGGACAGTGACCACACCAAACCAATCTTTGCTTGGCAACAAGCTGGGTTTGGAGCCAGATAAAGGAAAAGGCTGTTAAGAAGCAGATCCTACAAGTTGGGATAATGCTTTTTTATCAGGGCAGTGTCCTCCCTTGCCCAACCAGCTCAGGTGTAGAACTCTGCCTCCCTGGGGAAGGAATCAGATATTCACACATAGGCCTGAGGGCTTTCATCCCTGCTGAGGGGGCTTGAGAAGCAGCTGTCATGTCTTAAAAAGGGTAATAAATCATGAAAGACCCCCAAAGTCCCTTCAGACTCATTCCTGGGGCCTTCCACTGGAGGACTGCGCAAGACCCACAGTGTTGCAACACTCAGTGTAAAACTCCCATCGGGGGAGGTACCCGGGTATTCCCACCTGAACCTGAGCCTGCATTAACACATTGGACTCTGGGATTTGTGGGCTTTCCCCACCCCAACAGATCAAGACTTAGACCATCACTTGGAACAGCAGACTTCTAAACTGCAACAATCAAGTGTTGTCACTGGATCCCCGGGTGCTGAGATCTTTCTGCTATCTACTTTTATCCCTTCTTTCTCTTCCTTTTCCTTATATATTTTCTTAAGTGATACCTTTATACTTTTATATTGCTATTTTTTTATTAATAATAACCAAAATGCCTTCACATCCCCTTTCCATTGCAAGCAAATTGTTTTAAAATAAACCTCTAATACATTTATACACATAAAACCATTTAGTGTCATTTCACTCTGATTTGCCCCAAGGGGCCTATTAACAAGAGCCTCAGTTACCCCATTTTCAGCTCCTTCCCTCCCTCAGGGCCCCAGGACTGTCTGAGACCACCGGGCTCCTGGAGCTGGGGATGTGAGGTGGGCTCTGCCTCCCCTCCTTGGGGAAGGACTCTGGGGACACGGGCAGCACACCTCCCTGGAAAAGTGAGCTGTGGCTGCAAGGCTGGCTGGCACCCCCAGGCAGGCAGACCCCACAGCTGGGAGGTTTTGGGGGTTTGGATGACTCTTCTGGGCTTGCAGAATGGGCCCACAAAATCCCATCCAGCTTTTACAGCCCTCCCCTCCAAATCTCCTGCCTTATGATTCTCTTTCTGTGGGTCCAGCCTGCCAGGTTGGAGCTGTGCCTTGCTAGACAATCTGGTTTAGACCATTTGAGGAGCTTGGGGCTGTGGGGGATGCTTTCTGAAGGGAATGCAAGTCTCAAAAGAGCTGCTCACTGTATACAATCCCCAGGGTGCTTTCCAGAATCCTATTCCCTGTCAGCACTGGTCTGAAAAACAAAAGGACGATGCTACAAGGAGGCAGAAATTGCATTATACTCCTCTGTGCTTCACAAGCTCCAAGTAACACTTCTGCTTCTCCCATATGAAAAGGAAAATGGGTAATGACAACCTACTTCTACTGAAGAGACAATTTTCACTCCTCCTTGGCAAGTGTAGCTGGGACAGTGTCTTTCTCTCCACTCAGAGGCAAATTAACAGATTCTGCCTCAGAGCACGGTGGATGAAGTGCAGCTGGCAGCGTTCCCCTGCTGCAGTTCACAGCACCCTTGGGGTGCCCACACCTGGCCCAGCTCACAGTGGGTGTGTGGGTGAACACACAGGGGCTGTTATGGACCTGGGAAGTGCAGATCCAATTGCAGGAAAAAAAAAAAAACCCTCTTTTTTCCCCAAACACAGATCTGCCTGAGCATCTGTGCACCACAGCACAGCAGCCAGCGCCTGCAGCTTTGCACCAGCATCAGGAACTTTACTCTCTCTGAGCGATGACTCTGAGAAGAACAAGGTTAACAAATGAATTCGCTAATGACTTCCTTCCCTCCTACTTAAATGGGGGATAATTCATGGTTCCTGCTCCCGCAGCGGGGCTGCTCCATCGCCTGCCCGTGGCAGGCGGCCCCGGCAGCAGCGCTGCTGAGAAGATGAGTGAGACAAAGGGGGCCAAGATTGCCGAGTGGCACCGCCCGCCTTTTCAAACACCACCAAAAACGCTGTGCTGGCTGCTCTGGGGAGGCACAGAGTGAGTGCTGCACGTGTCGCTGGGCTGGTGACAGGCAAGCATCTCTGGAGGGCAGCAAGGATGCACACAGTCTCGCCAGGTATCTCATTCCATGGGAGGTTTCTGCTTCCAGCATCCCAAACGAGAGGAAGGCTGATGATGAGGGCATGGGGCCTTTCCATGCTTGCAGTCACTTGCCTGGACGAGGTGTATAGATTATAAGATATTTAGAGCAAAAAATTCAGAAGCTCAACCCGCACTGCCAGGCCCCAGCTCCCCAGCATGGTCCTCCCTGCAATTGCCCACTAGCTCCACACACGTGGCACAAATGGGGAAATAATATTTTTTTAAGTGGGGCCGAGTTAAGAGGATTTGTTTGAGACACAAGATAGCTCCTATTAGCGTTGGCTTGTTTGGGTTTATTTAAGCCTTAATTGAGTGTCTTTTACTTAACTGCGTGCCAGTATCTCTCTCAGCCTCCTAAGAGACAATCACATGCTCTTCCCTTCTTCTCTCTCAAGATCTTTCATGTTAGTGAGCTGGGTATAATGGCTGATAAAGTCCATGGGCTTACAATAAAGCTCAGCTTTCTTTCCAGTCCCTGCAGATGCAGCCCCCAGGAAGGTGTGCCCAGGTGAACCCTGGGTTTTGTTACCTCTCTGTGGCAAAGCTGCCTTAATCAGCAGCTGTGAGCATTGTGACCATGGGATTTTTTTGTCATGAACACCCTGGGGCTCGAGGCTCCTTCCCTCCCGGAGGCAGATTTGGCAGAGCCACAGCCAGTTTGTAAGTGGCCTCACTCCAAGAGGTGAGGAGGGGACAGTCAGCTTTGTGGCACCACCAAAGGTGGGATTCACTGGTGGCTGTCAGGGAACCAAGCCCTAACCACCCCAACAAGTGAGGATCGTGCTTAGTGAAAACCAAGCACAGCCTGGCCATTATTTAGGTACTTTTGTAGCCTTGGTTTTGTCTGGACTGGGATGGGAGATGTCTGTTCCCAGGCAGCTGCCACCTCCCAGCACAAGCTGGTCCACAGTGCAGCCCCTGACATTTCATCCTTCCCACATGAGGTTCCTTCTGACGTGGAGCCCAGCTCCGAGGAAGGAACGTGGGGATTTGGATGCTGAACTACAGCACCTCTAGCAGCAGCTGGAGCCGATCCAGCAGGAGCACACGTGAGCAGCAGGGGCTGGCAAGGTGTCCAAGGGACAGTGCTGACCTTCCATCCAGCTGCCCGCTCACAGCAGGCTTCTCTCTGAGGAATAAGTTTCTCTGGAGGCAGAAAAGAAACCCAGTGAGTCAGAAAGGCAGCAGAGACTCATCTCTACACAAGCCTTGCTTTCTGCTGTGACTGTTCAGCGCCGAGCAAGCCGTGGTCACTGGTGTGCCCCTTCCTTGCAGGTGGTTTGTCCCTGTGAAGGGACACCCCGGCAGTGCTGGCTCTGTGCACCACGGTTCTGCTCCTCACTCGTAGCCAGGAGCAGCTTTGAAGAATCTATCCCCAAATGCATACAAAAACTTATTTTATTGCAGCAGCTGAACAGGAAAGCAGCTCAGCTTTTGAGAGACACATTTTTCTTACAGTACACCAGGATAATGTCGCTCCTTACTGGCAGCACCCCCGGAAAGAGAGAGAACGCATCAGGCTCTGATGAAACACCTCCCAAAATAACCAGCGCCTCTCACTGCACGCTCCCCTTTGTGCTCGGCTGTCTTTGGGCGAGCACGGAGCACGAAAGGCACTTCCAGCCGAAGGGAATTCGGTGGTGGCTGCGTATCTCTCGGTGCGGGGGCCCGAGGCGGCGGTGGCGGATCCGCGCTCCCGCTGGCCCGACATTGTACCTGCGGGCCAGCTGTGCAGATCGCGATGGAAACTCTCCCAGGGTTGGCTCGGGAGCGGGATGCCCGCTCCGGGAGCAGGATGCCCGCTCGGCCGGCTGGTGGAGCCCGCTGCAGAAGCAGCCGGGCCCGCTCCACCGGGCAGCGGGCCGGGGCTCCCCGGGGCTGCCGAACTGCGGGGGACCCCCCGTCCCGCCCGCAAAGCACGGACTGAACCCGCACTCCCCTGCTGCCCGCCGGGCGGGACGGGCCGTACGGGACACCGGGGTGCGGAGCTGCTGGGCCAGTGCCCACCGGCGGAGCGAGGGCTTCGCTCCCCGGGGCCGCCGGCGGGTCCGGGGAAAGAATCTCTCCAGC
>QUSF01000079.1:1503862-1654804 GCA_003676055.1 Chloebia gouldiae
CGCAGCCTCGGCGGGCGCGCAGCTGCCCCGCCGGCGCTGAGGGGCCGGAGCACCGGAGCACAGACCCCGCCGTCCTCGCCGCCGCCGCCGGGCATGCCCGCCCCGCCGGCCGCCGCCTGCCCCGCCGCTGAGCGCCGCCGCGGGCGCGGGGCGGCGCGCCCGGATGGAGCGCTGAGGCGCTGAGCCCCGCCGGGCCGGGCCGGGCCGAGACGTGACGATGTGGATGCGACGGCTCCCGGGAAGCAGGTAGGACCGGGGAGCGATGGCCCCGCGGGCCAGCGCTTAGGGCATCCCGCCGGCGGGAGCGCTCGGGGAGCGGCGGAGTTAAACCAATGAACTTGGAGTGGGGAGAGGGCTGGGGAGCGGAGCGCGGTGCGGGATGAAGAGCGGTGTGTGAAGCGGAGCGGGAAGCGCTCGGTGCAGCCGGCGGCTGCCGGCGCCCGGGGAGGCGGCCGGTTCGCGCTCCGCGCGGTGCCGGGCTCCCCCCACCCGGTTCCCCCGCCCCGCTCGCCCGCCCTGCCCAGGAGATGAATCCGCGGTCAGCGTCCCCTCGCCGGCTGCTCAGTCTCCCCCAGCCGCCCCGGCGGGGGCCGCTTGGAGGAAGGGGCTTGGGGGGCGTCCGATGTGCCGGCAGATGGATGGATAGACGGATGGATGGATGGACGGATAGATGGATGGATGTGTTTGGGAGATTAATCGAGAATTGCAAAGCAGAGGAGACGGAGGCAAAGTGTTACGTAACACATTTTCATTACCGCTGCGAAGTCATCTGAGCCGAAATCTTGTTATTTCCATGGTGCTGTGGCTGGAAAGCCCTGGCCCTGGCCCCTGCCTGTGTGCGGCCCCGGAGCCCCAGTAGTACCTGGGTTTTGGTGGTTTGAGCCCATCCCAGTAGAATCGAGTGAAAGCAGCAGAGGGTTAAACAAGTGAGACCCTAAGGAAAAGTGAAATCCACGATCTGTTTTGTTCTCCCCAACCCGGTTTTGTATTTGGAAAGCCTTGGGATTCGGCGGTTGTGTTGGGCAGGGGTCAAACTCCAAACGTCCCTCCACCGAGCGGGACGGTGCTTCTGGCACATCACCTGCTGCTGGGGGAGAGGGGTCGCAAGGCGAGGAGTCCCGAGCGGCCACCCCACTCCCACAGCTGGCAGCCGGGCCCGTGGCTGCTCCCTGGGGAGCAGGACTGTGTGGGCAGGGGAGCTGGGGGGTGAGCGGGTGGTGGGTGTACCCCACCGCCAGCCCTACCCCACGCAGCACCTCGGGGAGCCCATCAGCCCGCGCCGCCCCCCGCGCCCTGCGCTCTGGCAGAACGTGGCTGCAGCTTGGGGGGCACGGAGGGAGGCAGGCAGGGCCCCCCGAATCCACGGAGAGCGAGTGGTGATGCGAGAAGCCTTTGTCCGCCACCCGTGGGAATCGCTGGAGGCTTTGTCCCTCTGTCCGGGCTGTGGATGGAGTGCTGGAGGGTGAAACCTGAACTGAGGTTTTGTCTGTGCTGAGCAGCTGGGGGAGGCCCTTGGCTTCTCTTTTACACTCCGCCGCATATTCCAGAGGCACGTGGAGAGCTGGCTTCCAGTGTCCCCCTTCTTTGTCCCGTGCCTCTGGCTGGTGCACCCCAACAGCCCGGGCACACGAGCACCTGCACGCTGCCGCTGGAGATGTCTGTCCATCCGTCAGCCGAGGATGCGCTGCTGAGTGTGGGAAGGACAGAGTCTGTGCTGATGTAGTGACCTTAGGAATTCCTCCCGGCAAAAGCACCTCGGGGTTTTCTCAGGGTGCCACGCGTTTGGATTTATTTCGTGTCAGGTGAAAGCCCGGTGGAGCTGGAGGGCCGTTTCCCAAGGCTTGCGCAGCAGAAGGCTGTAATCCTGGGAACAGAGGACGCCCTCTGCTTTGTTATTTTTGAGGAGAGTTTAGCAATGGAAACAGGAGCCCTCTGCTTGCTTCTCTCCTCGGTTCATTCGCCTTGCGAATTTCTGTGCTGTGCATCCTGGACCCCCAGCACCACGCTGTCCTTTCTGCCACCTCATCAGCTTCCAGTCCCTCCGTGTTTTATTTTTAATAAGAGATAACTTTACTGCTAACCTTGCCTGCTGCTCTCCCTTCTCTCTTACTCTAATTGCTTCTGGCTTTATTTCTGACATTTCCCATGTCATTTCTCCTCATTTTCTCGACGACTACTAGAAAAATAGCTTCAGGAGAAGCAGTGGAGCTTTGCAGCGCCCGTTTCACCCCGCGCAGCCTGTGCCTGGAGCGGCTGCCTGCGGCAGGGAGATGGCACCGTGCTGCTCCTTTCAAGTCGGATCCCTTTCGCCCGGGGCGGTGGCAGTGCCTGACCTCGCGGTGAGCTGCGCTTCTCTGCCGGGCAGGGCAGGACCTGTGCATTCTCCGAATTATTCCGTTCCTGTGAAGGGGAGCTGCTGTTCCCCGGTTGGGAGCGGGGCTGAGCGAGCAGCGCTGCCCTGAAAGCCCCTGCGAGGTCCCAGCGATGCTCCAGCCCCGCTCTGCTCTTGGCAGGTGTGGGTGTTGCGGGGTGAAATCTGTTCTTTTGGGAGGTGGCAGTGGCTCTGTCACTCCCTGAGTGTGCACAGACATACGTGTGCGTGCACACGCCTGCGTCAGTGCCTGCGCCCGCCTGCGAGGGCACGGCAGCTTTCTGCAGCGTGCCAGGCTTCCAGCGCTGCCGAGGACTTCCCCTCCATAGCTATGAATATAATGTTTTAAACAATATGCCACGGTTTTTAGAGCATTGAGCTCTGGAGTGATTTGCAGTAGGAGTAAAACCACCGTTTGCAATTTCTCGGCGATTGTATAAAACAACTCATTAAAAGCATACATCCTTGCACATTGGCTCCGTGGAAACTTTATGGGCCTTGTACTTACTGCCAAAGCAAACATTTTCCATGAATTTCACTCATCAGGTTCACACTGTCAAATGTAGATTCAGCCGCTCGTCAAAGATGCAAGCCTTGCAGTCTGGGAAGTAATGAGAGCAGTAAGCAGTGGGAGTTAATGGCCTCCACTGAGGAGTCCTTACTCATCCTGCATCCACACAGGGGCTGAGCTTGCTGCTCCCGGGTGGATTGATTGCCACAGAAATTCATCTGGTGTCACTGGCTATGATCCTTAGCAGGCACAATAATGCTTGAATAAACTGCACTTTTATGCAGCGCTTTGTACCTCCGTGCTGGCAGCAATTTCCCAGATGAGGTGAGGGGAGCGGCGCAGGGCTTGGGCAGCCACTTCCCAGAGCGTGAATAATTGTTCTGATTACACCAGAGCCACTGCCTTGTGGCTGTGGTGTCTCCAGTGGGGTGGCAGGTGAGAGCTGTCGTGGTGCTGCCGCTTGCCTGGGATGCTTGGGGGCTGCCCCGTGTGGCAGCTGCTGTGCCAGCCTTGGGCAGGCGGGACACGGGACGGGCAAGCTGCCAGCCCAGAGCACCACGGCTTGGCTCTGCCGTACATAATGGTCATCTGCTGCAAAGAAGGAGTTGCTAGTGTCCCTTCAGAGCCCAGCCTGTTACAGGGAAGGGCAGCCAGGCAGAGGGCAGATCTCCAATCATGTTCCCATCTTCCCTCACCCAGTGTGATCCTCAGGCTGTCCCAGCATGCCTTATTTACCTCAGTGTCCGTAGGTATGGATGGATACGGGGCAGTGGTGAGCGCTGCAGGTGGCTCCCAAGGGCAGCTCCGCAGGGTGTGAATATGCCACAGAACTTCCAGCATGTCTGAGGGTTATTATGAAAATGTATGCATGCCTCAGCTTTTAAATATAGCTAATGGGAGAAGGGCTGGGAGGAAAGATTACCAAGATTACTGGAACCTCAGTGTGCGGAGCAGGAGCTGCTCTGCTCTGGGTTGTGGTGCCTGTTGGTCTCCTTGAGGGCTGGTGGTGACCAAGTGAGCAACAGCAGCTCAAGCCCAACAGAGTTTGGGTTTGATAGCAATGCTCTTCTAGCAGGATAATTCCTGGAGGCTGAGTGTGTTGGGTGGGATCAGTGGATGGTGTGACATTGTTGGTGCTTTCACTCCTTCCTTTAAAACAAAGAGGTTTTACTTCTGTTCTTCCTTCTGTCTTTCCTCCTTTCCATCTTCCTTCCCTCCCACGTAGGGTGGTGCTGCTGGGAGGGGGTTCCTGGCCTAGGCCAGCATCCCAGCAGTCACCGTGGGTTATGTGGGGCTGTTCCCAAACCTGCTGCTTGGCCCTTCCTTGCCTTGGCTCACTGTTTTCATCAGAGTGTTTTTTTTCACTAAAAGAATGTTAAACTCTGGACCTGAAGTGACTCCTTAAAAATGGAATTTGAGTTGATATGAATATTTCTTGTGGCTCTTCTTACTGGGACTTGCACCTACAGACTTTGATAGCTTATATAATTTCCTGTGATGGAGATGTACTTCATCTAATTTCACTTGGAAATGCATTGATTAAATCAGAACTGCTGAGAGATTTAAACTGAGTCTCAGTGGCCTGAACTTAACTGTGGGAGGTTTACCTGCCTTCATCCTTCAACATTAATTTGGTTTTATGAGGATTCCTTGTGAAATGAGGTTTTGTCTGCTGCTGAATCTCTTCTGCTTTCTGGCTTTATCAGTTACTTTCTCCGGCCTCAGCGGCTCTGCAAGGCAAAGCTGCACTGAAGCCTCCACTCAGTGCAGCACCGAGCTCCTTCACTGGGGACACGGTGGGGGACCGATGGACATTTTGGCTCCATCACCCCCGAGTGCTCCTTAAACTCTGCCCAAGGTGGAGGCAAAGCCCCCACACTGCCTGTGGTGTGCTGGCAGGGCTGGGTGCTGTGCAGTGTGTGCTCACATGGGACCAGGGATGCTGGGTGTGATGCTCCGGGAGCAGGGTGGAGACCTGCCCCTAGTGCAGCGGTGTGGGAGTGTCCTCCCATCACTGCTGAGTGATTTGGCATTTATGGACCCAAGCAACACCGAGAAAAGGAGGAACAACCCAGCTTGGTTGGAGGTGGATGAGCAGCTCCATGGAGATGAGCAGGGGTGGGGTCAGCAGGCGCCGAATGCCTGGTGCAGGGGGCCAAACACCCACCAGGACTCGCCTGAGGACTTACAAAAATAAATAAAGCCAGTCATTCACAAAGTGCTCATTTCCAACTCAAATCTGCAAAATGTCTCCCTGTGACTTGGAAATGATGCGTAGGCAGGAGATACGCTTTGACATGCAACGATTTTTGTTGAAGTTTGCTCTGAAGGTCTTTCTCAGCAGCTCCGCTTTCCTGGCAGTGCTGGAGCATCCCAGGGGCACTGTGTCCTCTCTGCCAATGGCTGCTGTGTCCCCACCAGCCAGAGCCATTGGGAGCAGAAGCTGTTCCCTGGCAAAGCATCTCTGTGGGTATGGGAAGGACTCTTCAGCTCCTGCTGCAGAAGCTGGCAGGGACAAGAAGCAGCGCCTTGGCTGCGGAGCTGCTCCGGACCCTGGCTGAAGCATCCATGGGATGAGGCTTAGCTGTGGTGAAGCAGGAGCGGTGAAGCTTTGCTTGGCTGGCTGCGATGCCAGCACTTTTAGCTCCACTGATTTCCAAATAAAGGCTGAGCAGAAGCTGCTTCAAAGACAACACGTAGCCTGGGAGAGTCGAGGCGCTTCCTTCAAGAGGCAAGTCTGGATGATTGAGGTGGAAAAACTGGAGCTCGCCAGAGGGCACGTGCTCTAACACAAGAGAACGATGGAGATGGGGATGTGCTGGCACTGAGAGGACGGTGTGCCGCGGGACAACTGCAGCACAGCACACACGGTGTGAGGGACCGCGCTGTGCCTCGCTGCAGAGCGGATTTGTGGCTTTCAGCTACAGCTTGGCGAGAATTGATGGCTCCTGTCCATGAGGGTTTTGGCTGTGCCTCCTGCAGCATCCTGGGATGGTCAGGAGAAACTCCAGCTGTGTTTTACAGCCATATAAATGGGAATGTGGATGCATGATGCCAGCTGAGGAGCTGTGTAGAGCTGCTGTGCTCAGCATGGCAAGGCTGGGGACTCGCTGCTCAGCAGCAGCGTTCGAGGCGCCGGTGAGAGCAAATGCTGCTAATTGATGTTGCCACTTGACTGCACGCCATTCAGGTTGACGACTTGACACGGTCGGGGGGCAGCCCAGGTTGTCCCCTCTGGGAATTGCCTGCCTAGCAAGCACAAGCACACGCGGCTTCCTCAGGGACACGTT
Source organism: Chloebia gouldiae (assembly GCA_003676055.1). NCBI lineage: Eukaryota > Metazoa > Chordata > Aves > Passeriformes > Passeridae > Chloebia > Chloebia gouldiae. The sequence goes on from QUSF01000079.1 coordinate 1,510,035, forward strand.
CCGTAATTGCCCGAGTCCGGCGCGTGACCCCGGCCCTGCTCCGGCAGCCTGCGACAGCGTCTCCGCTCCCTTTGCAGGACTCGAGTCATGAAGCATCAGTTAATTGACATGGACGAGGACATCCACTTAGGGACCCACCGGAACGTGGGTGATGAATGCCAGGAAGATGAAGCCGCACATCCCGCCGGGAGCGTGGTTGGCTCTGCCTCTTCCCGGCCAGAGCCAAAGCTTGGCTGAGTCTGCAGCGGCGGGGCGTTTATGTAGGGAAAGTGTGACCGTTCCAGATGCCGGCAAGTGTTATTTCAGAAAGAGCTCCAAAAATGAATCAACCTTTTTTTCTGCAAGTATCTGTCATTCATGGGTTTTCTTATGAAGTTTTTCATGGAAAGGATGAGGATGAGTTATTCATCTTCTTGTTTCTTGTCTTTGAAAGAGGCTCTACTTTAGCATCATCTGATGTGACACACTCAGGACTTACTCTGGGCTCCTGTCAAAAGTGACATATTCTCTGGCAAAATCAATTTTGCTAATTTTGATGGATGAGGATGGAAGTAAGGCTGCTGGCACAGGTGCCTTTGAAGGAAGTTGAGATACTGAGGGATGCAGGAGGTCATCCCCTGCTGCCAACCCATTGGAGATAATGCTGCAAAAGTTTAATCTCTCTCTCAAAGGGGATTATTGGGTTTTTTTTTTAATGAGATGCAGGGCACAGTGATCTCTGACACACTGGCAGCTGGGCTTCGAGGGGCTGTGCCCCACAATGGTACAGTGTTCTTGAGGTGCTGGAGGCAAATCTTCATCATCATTTTGATCCATCAGGATTTTGCCATAGCTGCAGTGGGAGAGCCTGTGAGCTGCCTGGTTGCTGTATGCTCAGTGAGATGGCCACTGCAGGGAGAACGGCTCTTCTCCATGGAAAAGAAATTGCTTGGCTCTAAAAGGGATTTAGAACTTTCTGTGACAGGATCAAGAGTCTTTGCCCCGGAGTTCATCCCCGCTGCCTTCGCTTTCTATTTTAGCTTGGCTTTTTCATCATCTTTTTGGGCTGTTCTTTCTCCATGCTGTGTGTCACGCTGACCCTTCTCTGGCAGCAGGATGTCCCTGTGGTGGGGCCGGGCAGGGCTGGTGCTGTCTCAGGAGCCAGGGAGGCCGGGAGCTCCCCAGGACCACCAGCCAGAGCCTTGTCTGGGCAATGCAGTGCCCTGCACTGAGCTCCCAGCTCCTGGGCCTTGGCTTTCTCTAGGCTTCCCTCCTGATGTTTCACACCTTCAAAGAGAACTCTGCTGCTCCATTTTTTTCCTATTGTATTTCTTGCTCCATAAAAGCCATCTGTTCCTCTTTCTGCTTTCAGAGTCTTCATTCCTCTCATCTTCTCCATTTCTGTTAGAGTTTATGGAGCTTTTGAAATTATTGACGTGTTCCCTGTGTTCATTCTTGAGGATGACTGATGAGATTTCCGGGCAGGCTGTGCATCTCTGGGCTGCTGGGGACTTCCCAGGAGAAAAACAGGTTTGGATCTCAGTCACTGCAGGGCGAATTGAGAGCAGCTCCACCCAGAGAGCATGATGCTGGAGGGAAGACCTGAGTTAACTGGACTTCCCTGTGTCGACATGCAACCTCTGCCATGGGGAAGTGTTGGCTGGACCCTGTGCTGGTCATCCAGATGCTTCCAGCAGGTCAACGCTTGTCTTTGCCCCTGGGAAAGTGGAGCCCTTTGGGAGGTCATAATTAAAAATCCCATTATGAGGTATTTTCTCCCTGGAGGTGTTCCATGGTTGGAGGTGTTTCCCGTTGATACAGATACCACAGTGAGCTCTGATGCGCAGCTCCTGCGAAGACACATCATGTTACAAAGACACCACAGACCTCCTTTAATTGTTTTGTTTTAAAGCTTGTTAAGCTGCTACTTTAGATGTATTGAGCCAGCTTATTTTTTTTTTTAGATCAAAGCGGTTTCCTGCTTTCATTGTAATGACATGCTTGAGCACATTCATTTGGAAAATACGATCAGTGCTGGGTTATTTATCTGGAAAGTGCTGGGGTTAAAGGACAGCATAAGCCATAGATTTGTGCCGTGGTTTTCCTCGCTGTAGGTCCTTCAGCACTAAGGGCTGGGTTGACTCAGTTGCTATCTCTTGGAATCACTTTGTGGATATGTATTCAGAGGAACAAAACCCTTCATAAGGCTCCAGCTCCAGTCTGGGATCTGGCAGGACTATTGCCATCCTGGTGGGAAGAGCCTCGCTTCTGCCATGCCATGCCATCCCGTTCCACCTCATCCCATCCCATCCCATCCAACAGCGCCGGCCATTGCATCCTGCTCAGACACACCAATGCCGTCCTTTTATCCAAGGGGGAGGTCTGATCATCCTGCAGGTGATTGTACAGGAGGCAGATGTGTGGCAATGGAAGAAAATTCATGAGCAAAGCAGGGAAAGCAGAAATTCCTTGGATGGCAGCTGAGGGGAAATGCACTGTCCTGCCTGCGCCTGTGTCCACAGCAGGGAGCCACTCAGCTCAGCTGCTGGCCTTATTTGTTGTGGGCAGCATTAACTAACACCAGGGATGATCTCTAAGCTCTGGTTTTAACGTGCTCCTACATATGTTGCAGTCCTGTTCCCTCAACAGACTGATTTTTGGTACATGGGGGAGTGTTTTTCACTGCTGTGATGGAGATGGGAGAAGGCAGCACCGTCTTGTGTGCCAGGTCACCAACAGCATGTAAAGTCTGGGCAGCGATTCCGTGGTGTGCATGAGGAGCTGGAACAGACAAGGAGGAAAGCCCTGACAAGGAGGAAAGCCCTGATTTCCTTAGGTTTATGGACTGTTTTTAATATCAGCAAGAGCAGAGCTTGAGACTGCAGCTCTTCGACAAGATTTTGGTGGATCTGGAAATCTGAAACTTCCCAGCAAGTTGTGTCTGAGCTGGAGCTCTTGCTGCTGCCTCGTCCCCAGCGCTGGTGCGGAACTCGAGGGGGGGACGAGTGGGGTAAGTTGGCGACAGGTGCCAGTTTGGGCTGGAAAGCCAGTGCTCACAAACCCCCTTTATCCAGGAGGGACAAAAGCCGAGTGTTATCGCTGCTGGGTTGATGAAACACCCCACTGTCCGACCCTGCCACGCTAAATGCACGCACTGTTTGCTGGCTGGGGCGGCCCGGCGGCGGTGGGGGAAGCGACGGCCGTGCTGTGCCCACGGAGGGGGATGTTCCAGCAGTACCATCACTGTGTTTGCTGGGAGGGATGCTCTGGTGGTACCCAGGCTGTGCTCCTGGGGGAAAATATTCCAGTGATGCTTGCCCCATGCCCACTGGGAGGGATGCTCCAGGAGCACCCACACTCTGCCCTGCCAGGAGGGATGCTCCAGCATTACCCTGGGATGCAGGGCCTGAGCTTGCCACTTGACCCCCTTGAGGAGCACTTGAGGCAGTTCATCCCCTGGTTTGGCTGGGATCTGTCTCACCACACTGGCAGATGAACCTGCAGGACTCTGAGTCTTCCCAGGGGAGCCAGACTAGGCACAGAGCTGATGCTGCCAGAGCGGTGGCAGGTAAATTACCAAGCGCTGGTCTTGCACAGAAAGTTTTAAGAGACATGTTTTTGTCTGAAGATGCATGCAAACTTCTGGGCTTCCCACTCTGGCACTTTTCAAATCCTGTCTGAAATAACCCCTGAAGATCAGAAAAAACTCTCTCAAGCAGATGTCCTGCCCTCTCTAGAGCATGCTAAGCCAGGCTGACCATAATGGACAGTGTTGGCCAGCTCGCTGTGTTAGCTCTCATACATCCTCAGACTGGCTGGAGGCACTGGGCTTTTTGTCCTGTCAGTGTCTTTTAAAATATTTGAAAACGGGAACTGAACTTGAAACTCAGGGTTAAAGGTCGGCTCAACTTTGACAGGAGCTGGGCACAGCTCTTGCCTTCGCAGCGGTGCCACGCGGGCCTGCTCTCTGCCCGCTCCTTTTGACTCTTCCCCACATTGCTCTGCCACATCCTGACTCTTCCCGTGGTGTGGGATGCACCGGACAGGTCCTGCGCTGCTGGGCTCCAGCACCAGCCCCAGGTGGCTGCACTGGGGCTTTGCCCTTCCTCTGCCTCTGGCGAAGGACGGGCCTGGAGGCGAGAGCAGCCGGAGCCAAAGCTGACGGCGCTGGCAGGGGCTGCACCTCCCGCATCAGCACATTGGCTGATGGTACCGCTGGGTATTAATTATGCCTTCCGCACTCGCGGCTATTCAAATGGTAAAATTGTTTATTTGCAGCTGGGTGAGCTCAAGGCAGAGGCAGAAGAGTGAGTGGCTCCCCCCGCCACGGCTGCCCTCCTGCCCCCCTCTCACGGCTCCCCAAGCACAGCCAGGGATGCTCCAGCTGCATCTATCTTGGCATTTCCATCCTGGGGGGATCCGTGGCTTCCCAGCCCCACCCAAGCTCTTTCTGCCCCATTTTCCCAGGCAAGTGGGTGTTTGCTGTCTGCCTGGCCGCAGCAGCGTGGCAGGGAGGATTCAACCTATTTCACCCTCTGCTGATTTCCCTCCATGATAAATCCCATCCCCTCCGCTGCGGGAAGCGGCATCAGTTTAATTACTTGTGGGGAGAAGGGGGCAGCGGAGGAACTTAGGACTTGGTTTAAATATCACTTTTATTAGTAGGTAATCCTGAAGCTCAGGACTGTAATATAGACAGGTAGTGATGTGGCACATTTAATTTACTTAGGTGCTACTGTGTGTCAGCCTTTGTGCCTTAAGTCCCATTCCTGGCTTTAAAGAGCTTGGCAGCCATATTTTCACAAATTTTTAATTGTCTGGGAAAAAGTTGGGGCACAGATGGTGCAGTGTGTTGTATGTTCCCAGTTCCCATCGGGTCTGGGATCAGAAAAACTCATCCCGTAGCAGAACACGGCTCAGGAGAGACGTCTCCACAGTGCTGCTGATGCCTGGGGTGCAGGGTGGGCCATGGTGGACACCATGTGGGAGTGGTCCACGAAGTCCTAACTTTCCACATGTGTTGGCACTCATCCATGCTGCCCTCACATGGGATGTTGCATCTCCCCTCCTCCCAGCCCTGGGGAGAGTCCTGGTCCGGCCCAGAGTGCAGAGTGGCGGTGCTCCATTTCCATGGTGATGCTTGGTAGTGTGACAACAAAGGACAGCCACTGCACTGCAGGGATCATCACACAGGACAGCGGGATGCAGAGGAGAGCGGCTGCAGCGGTGGCTGCAGTCCCCACCTCAGCGAGGACACACAATCACGGGCCAAGTATCTGCCACTGAAGTTTTCCCCTCTTCTTCCTGCTCCGGTGTGAAAGTCACCCACTGGGATGCAGCAGCCTCATTCTATTCCGTATGGAGCCACTGAGTTCCTGCATGTACTCTCATAACCTGCCCCGCTCCGAATGCCTTTGTAGGACACACAGCTGTGCTGCCAAGGATGCTTTTCCTAGAGTGTGGTGCCTGCTTTCCTGCCTTGTCTTGCCTGGTTCAAGGAAACATCACCCCAGCTCTCTGACCACAGCTCCTGCTCCAGGCATTCACAGGAATATTTCTGTCCCTGCCTCGCTTGGCGTTTGGAGATATGAAATGCTCAGAGTTCGTAAATCACCCCAACAAGGACATAACCTTGATTCCCTGTGCAATACCGATAGATTACCTAACAGGAGGCGTGAAATGGAAGAATGGCTCCATTTGTATAATTCTGCATTAAAAATCAGCCTATTCTACAGTTAATGCTCCTGTGAAGTGTCTCCACAGGCACGGGAGAAAGGGGCTGATGCTGGAGAGCAAAAAAGGACCTTATGAAAGGGACTGCACTCAAGTGAGCCTTTGAGGCTTTGGGGAAGTGGGTTAGTGCTGACGGGTGGTGTTTTGATGTTTGTCAGAGCTGTGATCCCAGTTAATTTTCAGACACATTACCAGAGCCAGGGGTTTCTGGGAGCACAGCAGGTGCTCTGGATTAATCTATGTCCTGTCTGCAGTATCAGGGCTGCCTGAGGTGCTGCCATCCCTGAGGGTTCCCAGGCCTGGAGTAGGGGTTGTTCTGTCCTGCTCCATGCTGGATGCTCCTGCTTTCCCTCCCTGCACATGGAGGTTGGTACCCTGTGTGCAGCAGCGGGAGCAGCCAAGTTCACAGCAGCCTCTTCCCCACTGCCGAGGACCGTGGTGTCCTCCAGCATCCTTGAAATTAATCTCTCTCATCAAGTGCCAACTGTCCTCCTCTTCAAAGCACACAGCTACACCTGGAAGGGGTTTCATACAGGGGAGGACTCTGAAAGGTGCATTGGGTGAGGAGTCTGTGGCAGCTCCAGTCCAACATCCACTGTTCCATCATCTGTGGAACTGGGATGGGCTCGGATTGGCTCAAATTGTCCCGGAGCACCTGGTGTGCCTGATCCATGCCATTAGCCCAGCTGTTTCCTTTAAATCTGATCTCGTGCTTGTTGCAGGTAAACATTTGTAGGAGTTCCATTTCCCGTGTGCAAGCACAGCTGCCTCACCATCCACGGAGCCAAGGGAGCGGATTTGTGGCTGGTGGGAGCCAAGGCCTCGGATGACGAGATCAAGGACAGGATTTCATTTCCTCAAATATATCCGCTCTGTTTCTTCATCTAACCCAGTTTCAGAGTTTTATTGAGTTTTTCCTGGAGTTTGAACAGTATTTTGGGATAACAGTCCCATTCACTTCCAAGATGGGAAAAGAAGTAATGTGAAAATTGCCCACGCTCCTCAAATTTCTTTGCAAAATAGGTTGTGTGTACTTGTAGGGGAGTGAGGAAAGCCCTGATTCCTGAGTGAGGAGCGTAACCACTTCTGGCCCACATGTACCTCCAGCCAGGGCTGGCTCCGTGCCCCCAGCCGAGGCAGGTGGATGCTATGTGTGGTTCTGGATGATGTGGTCCTTTCCCTATGCCAGAGCCCCTCTTTGGGTGCAGTTAGGGAATTATTCCATGCACTGGGAGCAGCTCAGGGTCCTCTGCCTCCGCTCTGCTGCCGCTGAGGAGCAGCTCGTGCCGGTGGAGAGGTGTTTGAGCTGTTTGACGTCTCGGCACAGCAGGAACCCCCTCCCGGCCTCCGAGCAGCCTCCGAGCAGCCTCCGAGCAGTGGTGACTTTGTGCTGGCAGTGCTCTCCTGCCTGTTCTGGCGACAGGGAGGCGGAGGGGACTCCCGGGGCGCTGTGCCGGGCCAGGCCATGCTGTGCCAGCCGCAGCGGGCTCTCCTGGGACAGCCCAGGTTTTCTGGGGCAAGGACGAGGAGGCAGGAGATGCGGTCGAGATGTATCCCCGCTCCGTGGGTGTCCTTGGGGAGGTGTCATCCTGCTGCCAGCCTTGGCAGGGTGCTGGCGTGGGGGAGGCAGGGGAGGGCCGGGTGGTCCTGCCTCTGGCCGCGCCGCGCGCTGCCGCATCCATCCCCGCCGCCGCGCCGGGCACATCACGCTGCGTTGCCAGGACAACGGCAACTCCTACACGCTGCTATTTATTCTGAAGGACACTTGCTCTTATCTGTTGTTGCAAAGCCCTCAGAAGATCGCATGCCACGCAAAATTCCTCCGAGGTAACCGGACTGGCTGCTTCTGTCCCTGAAGGCATCTCCTGGGGACATGCCAGCCAGCGTGGCGGCTAGGAGGACACTCCTGGGGTGGCAGCCCCCTTTGTGGCATGGCTTGACGGGACGTTGGTGCGAGGGTGACCCAAGCTGTCCTCGGGGCAGAGTGGGATCTGCCCCATCTGCGTGTCCCTTACTGTGTCCATCCCCACGCCAGAGCCTCTGACCTGGGCAGCAGTGACAGCACTGAGGGACACTGCTGTCACCAGAGCTGCCTGGCCATGCTGGGACACAAATTTCCAGCACGACCCAGGGGCAGGACAAGGGTTGGGTGTTGCCTCTGCCCACACATCCTCCTGATGCTGCTATGAATGATGCAGCCATGTCAGGCACGTTCTGCAGGACTGCAAGTTCACGCTGCCATCGCTGCAGCCTGAAATGTCACAAGGAGACAGGAGGAGATGGAAGCAGGAGGAATATCTGTTTTTCCTGTGAGCTGCCAATTCCAAGCACCAAGGATGGGCATTTTGCCTTTCAGAAGTTTCCAGGCAGTAGCTGGGATGCAGCAAGCACCAAGTTTGGGCTGGGCACATCTTGCCTTGCTCTGTTCAGCAGCTGTTCATAAAAGTCCTGAGTGTGAGCAACACAGAGAGCTGGGAAGGGGATGAGGCCTGGGGGTGGGCACAGATGGTGTGAGAGGTGGCACCTGGGGTGAGTGACATGTCAGGAGGTGCCCAGCACCTTTCCTTTCTTGCAAGGAGACGTTTCAGGTGATGTTGGGGAGTTGGGCAGAGGCTGAAATCAAGCCTAACATGCTACAGGAGTGATCCTGAGCATTGCAAAGGTGAGTCTGTGCTTGATGATCCGGCTGGAGCATGAGCTTGTGGCTCCTCACCAGTGGAAGCACGGCATTGCCTACAGCACGTGGGGGACTCTCTACGTGCTGCCACCACTTTGTCGGCCTCTAAAAAAACCCACCACCACCACCACGGTTTGGGTGGTTTGTGGTTTTTTTGAAGCCTTGAAATCCTTCCTCCCCCAGCCTGAACTATTTTGGTTTCTGTTGTCTGTTTCTGGCTCTTCCCTTTCTCCTTCTGCGCTCTTTCCTTGCGTTGCCTTCTCCCTCCCCAAAATAAATGTTGTTACGCTTTGAAAAAATACCCAATTAGGAAAAAAGCAGAGATCCTCTGAGCAGAAAAAGCCTGTGCCTGGGAGTATCCAGGTCAGCTCCTTTAGCTTCACTTGCTCACGCACAGAGGGAGTGTACAAATGCTTCTGTCAACCAGATGCACATTCTGTCATGCTCCCAAGGACTGTGCGGGCGCTGCTGCAGAGGATTAGCCCGTTTAGCCATGTAAAGCTCTCATTAACTCCTGCTGAGTTCGACAAAAGTCTTTCTCCTGTAAAAGCTAAGTAAAATGGAGTAAAGATTTTTGGGCTTTGGCCTAATGATTTTTTTTTTCCAGGGGTGTAGCAGGGGGAGAAGGCAACAGAAATTTGCCTATCAGAGATTTTCTTGCCGCTTTACATGGGGCAGCATCGCAGAGGAGACATGAGGGGAGCAGAGCCTCAATGCGATGCCACTGGGGAAGGGAGAGGGCTGTGACATGACGTGATGTGACGGTGACATTAAAGCAAAATTCTAACTGCTGAAACTGCCAGCAGCTCAGGGGTATTCCAGCTGCTCTGTGGCAGAAAGGGCAGCAAAAGGGGCTGCTCCTCCTGCCCTCCCTGTGCTGCAGGGTCATGTTCAGCTTGGGCGCTCCACGCTGTGGGAGGGGATGTGCCGTGCTCCGTGGGAGGATGTTCCTGCTGTGGTGTGGGTGACTGCCATAGTGGGAGATGGGCTACACGTGCAAACACAAGAGCCCACGTCTGCTTCAGCCCTTTGAGGGATTCATCATGCTGCCTGTGGGCTCGGGAAGGAAGGGATGGGCTCTTTAATACCCCTGCATCTCAGTGTCCCTGGAGTAAAAGCTTGTGCTGTTGGAGCTGTGCTGGGCCGTCTGCTTTGGATAATTCACCCAAAAGGGCTCCGTTTGGGCAAAGCAGGCACTGGCTGCTCCTCTAGTAAGTTTCCTGGTAAAACCCATCCTCAGGTCATACCCATCATTCCCAGGACAACCGAAAAGTCACAGTTGTGAGTAGGGATCCTCAGCCTGCCATGTTGGTGGTGGCAGTTTTCAGGGGGAGGGGGTGGAGCATGCCCTGTGATGCTGTTTTGGGGCATAGAGAACCACGGAGGACAATGATACCCGTGGAGCTGGGGGATGTTTTGGGTGGCTGGGCTCAGAGATCTAGGGTGTGCCATACCGAGAGGGAGAACGGGGTTGCCCCACTGCCCTTCTAACACCGTCCCTGTCTGTCCGCAGGTCAGGTTGCCCGCTCGGAAGCCATGCTTGGATTTTAATAGCCATGTTCCACCTAGCCATGGACCTTGCCAGCTGCCAGCCCCCAGCCACCGGCACTGCGGGGAGGCTCTCACCACGGCCGGCGCTCCGGCACAGACTGTCCCGTGGCTCGCTGTGGGGCGCGGCGAGCGGAGAGGAGCTGACACAACCCGGCCCCCCCTGGACCTGCGGCCCCGCGCCCCCTGCGCAGAGACCCCGCTCCCGCCGGGCGCCGCTCGTTGCCCCGCCGCCCGCCGCCCGCTCCCTGCGCCGGCCGCGCTCCCGGAGGGGCCGGCGGCACCTGCGCGGCCGCGGCTTCGCCCCACGGGACGGGCGGCCCACGGCGCTGCCCGAGGTCATCGTCTGGGGCCCCACGGGCGAGGAGGACTCCCTGGAGAGCAGCACGCTGCCCAGCGCCTTCGCCACCACCACCGCCACCGCCGCCACCTCCGCCGCCACCTCCGCCAGCACGGCCGCCGCTGCCACTTGGGCGACGGCCGCCACGCCGCCACGCGCGCCTCCCAGCACCGCGGCTCCCGCGCCCGGCGGCGACCGGCCCCGCGGCGGCCCCGGCCGCACCAGCACCGCCGAGCCGGCCGCCGGCCACAGCAGCGGAGGCAAGGATGCTCGCCCGCCCCGTGGGCTGGGGGACAGCACAGGTAGGGTCTGCCGGGGGACATCAGGAGGGCTGGCGGGGGCACGAGTGTCGCGGTGGCAGTGCTGCCCGGGACGGGAGTTAGCGTGACGCTCGGAGGAGAGCGGCAGCGCTGATTATCGCTTTTATCCGAGGCGTTTTCCAGCCACTTGCTGTGTTTTCCCATTAGAGTCTCCATCCACAGCCCATCTCCCGTAATCGCGCTGAGCATCACGCTCGGCACAGCAATGCCTTCCCCCAGCGCTGGCTGCTGCGTGGACATGGATGGGAAAGCTGCTTCCCATTTATTGCAAATTATATTTGTTATTGCTGATATTAAACCGTGGGATACCGGTGGATAGTTTACAGAATTTACTCACTGTGCATCGACTGCTTTGAGCCCACTGCGATTTTCTAGTCAAAATGAAAAGGAATTTTATGACCTAATCTTAATCCCAATTAATTTATCCAGCCTGCCCTGCTTGGCAAAAAGACACGATGCAACCAGGATGTTGTTCCTGACTTAAAGGGGTTATTTATAGCTGAAAAATAACTCCCAGCCCACACTCCTTTTACAAAATGCTGAAATTGGCTGGATAGATCACCGAGGGAGTATTGATAAGGGCTGAGGATTTTGCTGCTCTCTGCACGATGAGAGCATCAGCCTGGTCTCCCCAGATGTGGGGAGGCTCTGGCCTCAGTGGCATCATCCTGTCCAGGAGGGCAGGATCCAGTGGACTTGTTGCCATCAGCCAGCTGCAGGAGCCCCTCTGCCTACACCAGCTGTAGGAGGATGGCTCCTGGCATGTGCAGGGGCTCTGGGACTTACTGGAGTGGGATGCCGTGTTTAGGCAAAGTTGAGCTGACAGTGATGCCACCCACCCGCCAGTGCCACCACTGCTGTCCTGCGTGGCCGCAGAACAATGGGAGCTGCAGCCCCAGCAGCTCCCAGGGGGCCAACTGCTTTAATCTGCAGGCTTTAGCTCTCATTAGGGGCTTTCTCCGTGATTGGAGTTTTTGCTAATTAACTTCTCTTCAAGCAGTGAATGCGATAAACTTCTTCCCGGGTCTAAAGGCCCTGTTTGATCCCAGCTCATCCACCCTCAACTGAAAAGCTCCTGAGGTCCAGATCCGCTTTTCCTTCCAGTGCTTGGGCTGAGCATCCGAGGGAGCTCTCAGCAGGCTCCCAGTGGGAGCTCCATGCCCCTGCCGTGCCTCGGGACAGCGTTTTGGGAACGAGCAGCCGGCTCTGTCTCAAAGCAGGGTCCGTGCCAGTTTTGCTGGTGCGGCGCCTGTGCGAAGCCGTGCAGCTTCCCAGCCCTGCTCCACTCTGTTATATAAGCTGTAGCGGCTGGAAGTGTTTGTTCTCTGCTGGGAAAAACATATGGCTACAAATGAGGATGAGGTAACTCGCCTGTACAGTTTATTTGCCTCAGCAAGCATTGCCAGTCCCTCTCCGATGAGGCGCCTCGACAGGAGCCCGCGGTGGACACGGTGCTGCTCTCTCTGCCTGTGGTCCCTCAGCTCTCCCTGGCACATGCCCAAGGGGGTCAGGGTGGAACCACCTGTCTGTTGCACCCACAGGAGCTGGGGTCACTCCAGGAGTTGGCAGAGCTGTCCCAGGGCTCCTGGAGCCACGCAGATCCCCTGCACTCAGTTCCACCGGAGCAGGTGGCTGCTGCTGTGCTGCTGCCCCCATATCCCTCCTGTGCCGTGTCCTTTTATCCCTCTGTGTCCCTGGTGATTGTGTGGGACCGTGGGGTACTTGGGGTGCGCACAGGGTGGTAAAAAGACCCACTTTCCTTCAGCAGAGGCAGCAGTGCTCACCGAGATGAGCAATGGGAGCAGCTCTGCTCTGTCAGATCATCCTCTCGCCCCCCTTCCTCCTCGCTGAGGAGCGAGAGAAAAAAGCCAGAAACAATGCCTCAGTGAGTCGCTGACAGCAAAAACAAGCTTTAAAAAATTCCCCTGGAATAGGAATTACTTGTCTCATAGGCAGGAGAGGCAGCAGAGGAGTGATGGCAGGTAATGCATGGGATGAGAGCAGAGGCTGGCACATGCACTGGTCCGGTGGGTGCTTCTCTGGGGGTCCAGGTGACCTGTGGCTCAGGTGTTCCTGTCCCCGTGCCACCTCTGCCACGCAGCACAGCACTGCTGGCATCAGCTGGGTATGCAAGATGTTCACCCAGGCGTAGTTTATGCTTGTGCTTTTCAAAAATGTGCTTCCTTCTTCAGGGCTGTCATAATCATTTTACTCTGGAGCAAGGAAAGAGAGGAATAATTAAAATTCCAGCTTGCTGCAAGTGGGAAGGGCTGTGAGGAGCTTTCACCGGGCACTCTACACGTGGGCTGAGCTCCTCCACCAAGGCAGAGCATCCCCGGGTCCCGCAGCCTCAGCCAAAGCAGAGAAGAGTGGAATGAATCAGAGCTGTCAGTGCGAGGCAGGAATTGCACTCGCTGGTTTGTCTGAGGCTCCTTTCAGGAGCTTTAGGATAAAGCCGTCTTTAATTAAACCTTTAAGTGCTTTATAAGGCAGAAAACTCCACGTGCTGTCTGCTGCTCTTAGTGGTGTTTGATGACTGGTCGCGGCGCATTTGGCACCGCGGTCTGTGAGCTTGTGGCAGAGCTGGTGCTCAGGGACAGCCCTTCACCAGGGCTGGGCTTCTCCTGGGGGAAGGTGGGGGCCATGGGGGTGTTGGCAGCTGGATCTGAGCTGGTGGTGGCCCCAGGCCGCCCCTCCCCACCTCCAGCCAGCAGTGTGTCAGGAATAAATAATAACAGAGGCGTTGCTTCCCGCTGGTGATGACCCTGCCTCCAGAAAGAGGGTGCAGTAGGGGGTTGCTGGAGGCGAGGAGATAGTAGATGCAAAAAGCTTCAAAGGAATTAATTAAAGATAAAATGTGTTTAAAAGAAAACCCTGGGCAGTGAGGATGGAGCGTCTTCTTTGATCCGCCGTGCCGAGGCATGGGGAGATGCTGCAGCTCGGGGACGGAGAAGAGGTGAAGGAGCTGGATGGTGTCTCCTGGGCTGGCACCACAGTTACCCCTCCTGGGAGCTGCCCAAAGGATCCCTTGTAGGGCTCTGCATCAGCTGCAGTTCTCCTGAAGGGTGGAGGATGACGGTGGAAGCAAGAAAGGAGCGTGGCCATCAGCTGAGCTGTGTCTACCAGGGAGACAGGACACTCCCTGGGATGCACGGCTGGCAAACGTGCCCGTGCACATCCTCCCACGTGTGTCTCAGTGAGACAGAAACTCTCCTTGCTGATCTCCAAGTATTTATTGCTCGGTGATATTTGCTGTAACACCTGAGAAGATAAGTCCCAGTGTCTTTAGCATAAACCTCCAGGATTTTCCTTCTTGGCAAAAACATTTTGCAGCAGCAGCAGTGGGAAGATATTTTCTTTCTTTCATCAGTCCAGCTCAAAATACCAGGAAGTTGCCAGGAACCTTGGTGGGTTTTTTGCTGAAAAGCTGCATTTTCACCTCAGGATGACTAACACTCCCTGGGCTGGGTTTCAGAGAGATCACTGATTTACCAGGTGAAAAACCAAGCAGCTTTGCTGACCTCTGCTTTGCCAGCAAGAAGGTGTTGGGAAGAGCAGAGCTGAGGCTGTTTGTGGTGGATTGGGCAGCAGAGGAACTGGCTGTGTACTGTAACAATGCTTTTCAAGAAGATTTCTGCTGTGTCTCCTCCCCTGTATCAGACCTTTGTGGCTTTTGTAAATTATTTTCCTTACAAGCTATTAACCAGCAGTGGGTTCATGTTACGGCCAAATCTGGCTGATCCCCCCTGGGAAAGGCCGGCGGTGGCAGCAGGGAGGCCACACCACGCTCCTGATCAAATTGTTCTGTCCACAAGCAGCATTATCAGGGGATGAGGTTTTTTGGGGGCTCAGATGTGATCTCTGATGGCTGGCGAAGCCGTAAAGCCTCTCGAGTTTAGCAGCTTTGCCCCAGCTTCTCCACAATGCTCAGGAGGAGGCATTGGCATCCTGGTGCTTGGGGCATGTGAGAGCAGAGGAAGGGAACTCGTGGCAGGGGTGAGGATGGGATACTGAGGAAAAGGAGATCCATACCATAAGTGTGGGAAGAGACTGGGGGTAGCAATATCTGGCCTGTAAGAGTAACTCCTGTTTTCTCCCTTTCAAATGAAATAGAGCTGTTTTCTCCTTTTTCTAATTTTATGCAGCTTCAAGGCCTTGACGAGGGTCTTCAAAGAGTTGCAGCTCGTAGCTGTTTTTATTGGGAAAATGAAAAATACAGGCTCCTTAACCAGAGCTGTTGAAATAAAGGCCTTGGGGGATAGAGGTTCTCTTTGTTTTTAATTAAGAGTTTATATCTCCTGTTTGCTACCATTGCACGCTCCTGCAGTAGCAAGACATTAGACTCGAATGGATTTTCTCATGGAATTAATTCCATTGATGCAGAGCTGTCCGGGAGCCGTTTCAAAAGGTGGCCAGAAAGGCCAAACCTCAGCACTTTCATCTCAGCAGCAAATATATGGTCTTTAAAATAACAGATTAAAAAAAAAAAAAAAAAAAAAAAGAAGCCCTGGCATTGGCTTGCTGTGAGAAGATTGGGGTTTTGCCCAGGATGTGGGGAATTGGGAGCTGGGTTGTGCTGCCTGCTGGGATTCTGTGGCCCCTCTGCCCACACTGGGGGGATTTAGAGGCCTCAGTGAGAGCAGAGTGCACACGGACGGCACGAGAGTGGAAAAACCCAGAGATATTTCAGCATTTCCGAGGGTTCAGAGAGCGCCTTTGAAGAGCTTTCCCTCCTGGCAGGCGGCATGCGGAATTCTGCTGCACTAGCAGAAGCGCAGAGGCTTGGACACACTTTCGGCTCCATTAAATACTTCTCCTGTAATTACCCTCCAGTTAAATGGTCACTGCGTCAAATTGCCTGGTAAAAGCCTTGGCAGGGGGAGCCCTCGCAGGGCTGAGGTGCTCGCAGGTGAGAGGGGCCGGTGCTGGGTGTCCCTCCTGCCGCTGCCCTCCCTGCAGCTCCCTGTTTCCACGGTTAATAACGTGTAATTACATGGCCACCGGGTTCCGTGACCCGCTGGGATCGGAGCTTTTGCCAAGGAGATGAGCAAACAAAACCCAGGCACTGTAATCCCTGCTCCCGGGGTCTCTCTCTGGGGGCACAGGTTCTCATGGGGAGTTATGCCTGTGCCACGCATCTTCCTACACTGGAGGAGGAGGATTTTGCTCTATGAGCAATTTTATCTTCCAAGTCCCCTTCCTCCATCTGTTTGGGCTGTGAGGGCTGTGTCTAAAAGACTGCTTTGCCTTGGCAGCATCTCTGTCCATCTCACCTCACCTGCCAGGGTGCTTTATGTCCCTTACAGGACATTCCTCTCTCAAAGGGTGCCCCATCCCTCACAGATTGGGTATTTGCTTGATCTTGCTCCATATGGCCCTACATGCTTTGAGGGCCTAATAGAAAGGATTTGATATATCTGTAAATTAAGAATAAAGACCTGGTAGTGTTTATTGCAACAGGTATTGCTATGTTCCCAGGGAACCATCGTAGAACCACCTGTTGGGTCCCTTCCCTCTCTCCATCACCACCGTTGAGACAAAGATCTCCTGTCCCCTTGAAATCCCCCTGGCTTCTGCAGAATTTATACATGATGCAAAGGAACTTTGCTGCGCCGGTACATATGGCAACTTATGTGTGTGATGGAGTCTAAAATTATCCAGCCTTTCTTAAAATCCATGTGTCCTGCTCCAAGGAGCTGCCATCCTTCCCAGTGCTCAGCCACCTGCAATCTGTTCTGCCTATGCCTTTCCCATTATGTAAATGCAAGGATTAATTGCATCATTAGGTTCTCCCGCGGCCCTGCCACCACTGCCTCAGCTCCCAGTGTTGCAGAAGGTCTCAACTCCGCTTCTGTTTTCAAAGGAATCGGGCACTGGGCTGGTTTGATTTTATTTTTAGATTCTTTCCTTTTATCTTTTTCAGCAGCGTCCCACTGGGAGCTGCTCCAAGACTGCCGTGCGGGATGCGGCCGGGCTGGGCTGGCTGCTGCCAGGGTGGGCGTCACTCCTGACCTGCCACACGTGGGCACGAGCTTGGGCACGAGCTGCCACCGTGCTCCTCGGGCCCGTCAGGACATGCTCCCATCATCACCACCCTCTGGGAACTCATAGCATGGGGCCAGAAGTCCTTCTCCAGGCCTCACCTTCAGGAGGTGGGGTGCAGTAGGAGGTGAGGAGCCTCCCACTGTGGCGTTTTCCCTGTGAATTCCCCTGGGAGATGAAACACAGAGGTGGAGCAGCTGAGGAGTGAGCTCTGGCTCTGGCTGGAATTGCTTGCTGCCCACCCTGCCAGCACGGGAGCCACGAGTGAATCCTTCCCCAGGAGCAGTGGCTGCCCCAGTGCTGCCCAGTGGCCCCCAGGCACCCCCAGCTCCAGCTGAGCCGTGGCCCTGGCACCGACGCCGTCCTTGCCACAGACACATACAGATATATATATAAAACTGCTTATTTTCCTGTCATTCTAAGACTTATTTATTTATTAAAACTACCATCCATCAGGAGCTGCAACATCTGTTTGTGAAAAATAGCACATCCTTGGGCTGCAGCCAGGAAAAATCATTTCATTATGAAATTGCAACTGTAAGGCAGCACAAAATCACAAACATAGTGTACAGCGAGCTGCTTTTGTTTCCAAACTGCTCATTAGGAATGATCCACGAGCCAAAATGATACCCCGTGGAAGGTGAAGAGGGGGAAATGAGCCCACCCGACCTGCAAAGCGAGCAGCCGTCAGTGCTGTAATTATTATCCCTGGTGAATCCCGCACCCGGTGCAAGCCTGCACTCGTCTCCCTTTCCCTCCCAGAGGGGAGACGTCTTCACTTCTCTTCCGTTCTTCGTGCCTAATTCGGGCTGACAAGGAACATACTTGAGAGGATAGGAAATGAGGAGCCTGGCTTACAGATTATTTTGTGTAAGGCAGGAGAGAGGATTGCGGCACCGCTGCCGGGGGCTGTGCGTGGCCTCGCGCTGGGAAGGGCTGGAAGGGGGTGGTGGGGGGCTCTGTGGGGAGGGGGACACTGCCAGGGTCCCCCTCAGTTCCCATCCTCACTGTCTCTTTTCTTCTGTCTGCAGGTCTGGCTGTTCATCAGATAATCACTATTACCGTGTCCCTCATCATGGTCATAGCTGCGCTGATAACAACTCTTGTCTTAAAAAATTGGTAAGGTCTCTCCTGCTCTGCTTGGCTTGGGGGGTGGCGTGGGATGGGGACAGGGTGGGGATGGAGGTGCCCGTCCCATTGCGTTGCCAAAGCCTGTGGCACCTGCCAGGAAAATTTTGAAAAGGAATTGCAGGAGAAAATGGGGTTTACAGCTAAACTTGCAAAGGAGGTTGATGCATCAGGGTTTGGCTGTGCCCCCGCGGCTTCCCCACCTCACACCACCTGGCCAGTGGCTTTGGGGACCAGCATGTGGCCGGGGTTGGGTGGACAGGTCTCAAGGGACACGTGCACATTGCCACTCCAGGCTGAGTGCCTCAGCACGATGCCACCCAGAGAGGTCAGAGCCGTGTGCTGGGCCACAGCAGGTGTTCCCAGGATCTGTCCAGCGCCAGCAGCAGCTCCTCCACCGCCTTCCCTAAGGAGTTTTGATGCTGCTCCTAAAATCCCCAGCCTAGCCTGGCAAGAAGCACTTGCATCTCCTGCCCTTCCCTGTGACCCCAGGGACAGAAGGGCACCTTCGAAGCGCCTCAGGTGCCATGGTTTGAATCATGCCCCAACGCCCAGAGCGCTGTTATGCTCCTCCGGCCTCATTTGCTCCGGTTTGTTCTCTCAGTGTGGCTGGGCGTATGGCAAAATAGGTTAGCTTTCGCTCCAGGCACTCCTCACTTTACCTATTTTCCCAGGGAAACTGGCCTACTTTGAGGTCAGCGTTGCTGGCTTAGCGGCACGGCTGCAGCACGGGGCTGGGGGAGAGCAGCCGGAGGCTCTCCCCTCTGGCCTGGCCGAGCTCTGCGTGGGTGCTGCAGCAAATCGATTCCTGCAGCCAGGAGGCAATTACAGCACCGGATTGATGAGGAGCCTGCTGGCTAACTGGGATGAGAGGAGAAGCCCTTGCAGGGCTATGGAAGCATCTTCATCTTGGCAAAGCTGTGATGCTGAGCAGCAGCCGACTGAAAACACCGAGGTTCTGACCCCGCAGCTGAACTTGTTCCGGGGAGCAGCAAGTGGCACTCCCTCCTGTATCTTGAGTGGGATTTAATTCACTAAACTTCCCTGATTGCCGCAGTGTTTCAGTGAAGGAGCAGGGAGAATAGTTTATAAAACACTTGTGGGATTTGTCTCCAGTCGCAGCAGTGAGCTGTACGAGTCATTGATCCGGCTGACCACAGCTTGGCAGAACAGCTCGGTAACTGCTGCTGAAGCCAAAGAGGGGAAAAAATAAATCCAGTGATCAGTGTAGAATAGAAATGCTTTACAGTGAGTGAAACTGAGAAATCACCAGAGAAAATCTTCAGCAGGAGAGTGTGGCCAGCACCCAGGTGTGTCCAAGGTGAAGAAACACTGCCTGGGAGTTTGCTCAACCCTAACCAAAGTGCCTCGGTTCATTGGGTGACCCTGGGCCACGTGCAGGTGCTCCGTGGCAGGGCTGACCCACGTCACACAGCGCTGGCCCTGTCCCCAGCAGGGACACAGTCACTGTCCCCATACTTTGGCTGGCATTTGTCCCCCTCAAGCAGGATGGGTGAGCGATGGCTGCGTGCCAAGCCAGCGTCCTTCTTGTCACTGCTCCTCCTGCACACGTGCTGTGGGGAGACAGCAGTTGGTTTAGGGCTGTCACTTCCAGTTGCATCAAGCAGAGCAGAGCCAGCAGCCAGATGCTGTCACCCTGGCCAGCGCTGCTCCCGGCAGAGCCCCACGCTCCTGTCCCCAGGGGTGCCCCTCCACAGGCAGTGCTGGCATTCCCAGCTCCCACCGCCCTCGGAGTTGCCACCTCTCAAAACTCCAGCATTCTGCAAGGCGCTGTCAATCCCATCCGGAAAAAGTGACATCTTAATTAAATCAGTGTCTAGACCCTGAAATAGGACCAGGCTGATTGAGGGCGGCTCCTGCGAGCTGGGGTTCTCCTCGTCTCTGACGTACTGAGGCAGAAATGTTGTGCAGCCACGAGATCTTTTTGAAGCCTCCAGAGCTGGAGGAGCCCCCAGAGAACAGGGCTGCCCTGCCAGCCATCCCTCTACTGTGTCACACCAGGTCCTGAGCTCATTTATCCTGAGAAGTTTCAACCTGTTGGTGTCTCCCAGATGGAAAGGGTTTCACTTCATTGTTCTCACCTACATATTTTCACTTAAGAGAAGGCTTTTGCTTCCTGCAGGTACAAAAGTGTGACTCATTAAGTCATTCCTCTGATGGGAAAAAGCTTGTGTCTAAAATGTAAATTTAGTTCTTGTAAAAAAGCACCGAGCCAAATGACTGCTTGTGGCTGATCTTTCCAGTTCTGAATTGGAATTAAAATTTCTGAATTCTAATCTAGTATGGAACAATCTGCAATGACTGGTCAATCAGGTGAGTTCCCTTGCCAAGTTTCAGGGATACACTGTGCCTCCTGTCCCTTCTGCTTTGGCCTTTCAGGGCATAAAAATGAGGGAGGGCAACTTTTTACACAGTGTGATGGGACAAGGGGATTGTTTTTCAACTAAAGGGAAGATTTAGATTAGGTCTTAGGGGAAATTTCTTCCTGATGAGGGAGGTGAGGCCCTGGCACAGCTGCCCAGTGAAGCCGTGGCTGCCCCATCCCTGGAAGAGTCCAAAGCCAGGTTGGGCAGGGCTTGGAACAACCTGATCTAGTGGAAGGCGTCTCTGCCCATGGCAGGGGGATGGAATTGGAGGGCTGTTAAGGTCCCTTCCAACCCAGACCATCCCACGATTGTCCGATTCTCTGTCCCCCCGGCCCAGCTGTGCGCAGAGCGGGCGCCCCCGGCGCAACAGCCACCAACGCAAGCTGGACCAGCAGGAGGAGAGCTGCCAGAACCTGACCGACTTCGCCCCCGCCCGCGTGCCCAGCGCCCTCGACATCTTCACCGCCTACAACGAGACGCTGCAGTGCTCCCACGAGTGCGTGCGGACCCCCGTGCCCGTCTACGCAGAGGACACGCTGCACTCGCCCGGGGATTACAAAACGACCTTCAATGGAAACAGGTGAGGTGGGCGCCGTGGTTTCCTGGAGCGGGGGGAGCGCCATCCCGCCCTGGTGCTCAGGGGGGATGTTCCTGGAGCATTGGGAGGGTGTTCCTGGAGCCACCTGCCTTTTATGTGCTCACCCACTCGTAGTTCAGCGTGGGACTGGCCCCCTGACCCCCAGTCCTGCTGGTGAGGTTGGGTGGGTGCCTCAGCAGCCGCTGGCCCTGCAGGGCTGGGTGAGCTCAGCACCGCACGGTGTTCAGTTCCCAGCTGCTGCCGCTCCTGCCAGCACACAAAATGCCACTGGATCCATTTTTCCAGCGCCTCTGCTGTCTCCTCAGTGGCATCGGCAGAGCTGCTGGGCTGCAAACAAGCAGGTGATTAATGGAGGAGCAGGCAGCGAGAGCCAAATGAAGCGTTTGGCTGCTGCAAAACAACGGCAGAGCGCTAACAAGGAGTGTCATTGGCAGCCAAGGGATGTGGCCGTGCTCTGACAGCCCCTTGCCTGCCCAGGGGGCAATCAGGAGCAGTGGGGTTGGAAGAGATGTTTCCCACACTGCAGGCTGTCTCCAGAGTGCTTTCACTGGATGCTGGTGTGGTTTCACCATCTGGTAAAAGTGTGTCCCCATCAAAGGTAGAGGGGAAGCCAAGGCAGAGAGTTTTGAGGGAGAAAATGAGCAGCTGATGCTCCAGGCAGCCTTGAGGAACCACGACATGTGTGGCAGCCACAGCCTAGATCTGCCTGCCCAAAGGACAGGCCTGGAGCCAACAATTTAATGCCTTTCAGTCAGCACTGATGCCTTTTCAAGCAGCATCTCTTGCGCATGTGCGGGGTTCTGCTCATCTGCATATTCCAGGGTTTCTTCACATCTCGGAAAGTGGAGAACTGGCAGGGATTATCACACCATTTTGTTGGGTGTCCACAAGCCTTGGTTTGACATGAACACCAGCCAGGTGACAGGGAGTGCCTGTGTTATGGCTAGCAGAGATCATGGCTTTTCTGCCATCCGGGGATGCTTTCTGGGACCCTCTATCCCAGAGCACTTCCTGCAGCCTGCTGAGCCCAGGCCCACTCAAAGCATCACTCTAGAGAGATGTAAAAAAGCTGACTGTGCAGCAGGCCACCCCGGCTTGCACCGTGTGTGTTACGTACCAGCGTGTACCAGCCCCTCTTTCTGCTCACTGCAGACCCTCTTCTTCTGACCGGCATCTTATTCCCGTGGCCTTTGTGTCTGAGAAATGGTTTGAAATCTCCTGCTGACTGGCCGAAGCCTGTTTGACTTCTGTGGGCAGGGCAGACGCCAGCGGGCTGTTTCCTGGTACGTACCGCGCTCCCTGCGCCCGCCCCGCATCCATCCTGTGCCCCCACTGTGCCACCGCACCCTGCCCCGTGCCATCCTGCCACCTGCACTTCCTTCAGCGCGACTGGACGTATTTCATGCATTGGGAGGCTTTTCCAGGGAGGTTAATTGCAGACAGGCCCACACTAACAGGGATGGACAAGGACTCCAAAGCTAAGGGTCCCCTGGGGCAGCCTTGATCAGCCTGATCCTGTGGTTCCAGCCCACCTCTGAAACCTCAGCAAGCCACAGTAATTTCCATGCTGGGAAATGGCCTGATCTGTAATTAACCTCTGGTGGCATGATGGACAGCCCGCCTCGTTGGAGCACCACACGTCCAGCATGCACGCTCCACCAGGATCTGAAAGCTCATTTGGTGATGTTTGCTGTCATGATGTTTGCTCACTGCAAGGGTGCTGGGGTCTTCCTCCTCCTCCTCCTCCTCCTCCTCCTTCTCCTCCTGCTGCTCTCCAAAGCCAACCCTTGGAGCACAGTCCCCAGTGCTGGTCACACCTGGGGTGTTGCTGTGACTGAAGTAGTCCAGTGATGTTTTTGGTTGCAAGAGTACAATCTTTGGGGATTTCCTTCTCATTTGTTGAGTTGGCCTGAGCCATTTTCACCTCCTTGAGTCACTTTTGAAGGTGGCACAGCTGATAGCAGTGGCAGGAAAAGTCTGTGTGTGCCAGCTTGCCCTGGGCAGCAGTGCCCGCTTGAGTCACGTGCTCAGGTGAATTAATTGCTCTGTCCCAAGTCCCTGCTGTAATGAATCATATATTCAGTGTAAATGAAATTTCCAGCCTTCCCTGGCTGCAGCTCACTTGAAATAGCCTGTTTAACATTATGCACAGCTATTGAACACAGAAATATAATTAGATTAGAATGGAAGGGAATAAAAAGTTAATGATCTTGGCCATGCTGGGGCTGCAGTGTCTAGACAGGGCAGGTGAGGTGTGTGCCAAGCACAGTGGGGCATAGAGCAGGGATTCACCTGGCATGGCCCCACTGCCCTGCCAGAGCCTTTTCTGGCTGTGGCAGCTTCAATGGTGAAGGTGAAAGGCTCTCACTCCCCTTTCACTGATATGCTCATGTTTTTTCTCTGAGTCTGTTATTGTGGCCATTGTCTCAGGGGACAGAGGCCAAGGAACCCAGGCAGGAGCCGGTGGCAAGAGCTGGAGCAGGAGAATGGGCACGGAGGATCTGCAGGGAACACCAGCCTCAGCAATAAACCCACCGGGCCTTTTCCACCTTCAGTTTTGTAGCTTGGGATGTCTTTCCATTGGCTTAAAGTAAATAAAAAAGAAATAACAAATAGAGCAAGCCAGCTACACTTAATGCCATCTACAGCTCTCCACGCCTCAGGTAGAGGGAAGGAAGGAGCAGCTTGAAGCACTGTAGGAACCCTGTGTGGATCCCACTGCTCCTGCCCCGGGTCCTGTGAAACCCCAGGCCAAAGACTGTGCCCTGGTCACCTCCATAGATTTCTTTAAATAGCCTGAAGCCGTTCCATTACGCCTTATTAAATCCTTGAAATTCTCATTGATCCATTTTCATGGAATCCATGAAACGCACATTGACGCGCTCTGGAAAAATCTATCGGGCTCGTACCTGGAGCATTAGCTCTGTAATGGCACTTCAATTACAGATGCAATTCTGGAAGCTACTGTTTGGTTTCATTAAGGATAACAAAATGAGATTGATCTGTTCTACCTGTTCTCTGCATATTTACTCTGCACAGGTGTGTTTGCACCAGGGTGTTTCTGGGACACACTTGCATAAATGGTGTGTCCCAGGTGCTGGCGGGAAATCCCTCGGGTGAAATGAGCATTCCAAGTTTCATGTGTCACTGTGTAAGGTGCAGATGGCATTGAGATGAGCTCCCTGCTAGGCTGTCCCTGCCACTGTGGTTGCCTGGTGCTGTCACCAGCTGCCAAGTGCCAGGGGAGCAGTGGGATGGAGGGAAGCAGAGGAGTGGAGGCACGGAGGATGCCTCTCCAGCTCTTGTTTCTAGGGGAGAGGTTGGTGGAAAAGGAGATGCAGCTGCTTGGGCTGCACTCCTTCCGGGGGAATGAGTATTTCCTGGCTGGCATCCACAGCTGCAGCAAGGTCACCTGAAGGGGACAGTTGCTGTTGACCCTCTGCACCACAGCAGAGGACAAGGATGCTCTGGAGCACGTGCAGCTTTTTGGCTGGAGGGGCTACATGCAGCTTTCTCCTCACAGCCCCTTCCTCCTAGTGTTTTACAAATTTTGTTTGACAGCAGTTCACAGCTCTGAGCTGTCTCCTTGGCACATTAGTGCTCCTGATGGTGCAGGGCCAGAGCTGGAGGCACAAGGCAGGTGGAATGTCCCAGGACAGAGGTGCTACAGATGTTTTGTGGAGATGACCACTGGGAGCCAAGTTGGAATTTAATGTGAACTACATATCTGACAGTCCATCAGCATGGTGTGAGGACTGCTTGAGTGATGCTGACAGCATCATCAGGCTGGCCTGAGCAGCTGAGGCAGCAGATACAAGGGACAGCACTGCAGAGCACCTCCAGCCCAGAGAGCTGCAGGCAGCTCCACAACACTGGTAAAACTCATCCAGGTACACAGGGAGCAGATGTTGAAGCTATTTCCTGGGGCTAGATTCCTCCTGTGCCAGCAGGAGCCACGGGGAGGGTTCCTGTGCTGCAGGCGTGGTCCCTGCCAGGACACCATCAGTCCCCACAGCAGGCAATGCCGCCTGTGGCAAGCAGCTGTGGAGCTTTCCAGCAGATTGCCTGTGCCAGCAGCCAGGCCCCACTGGAGCACCAGCTCCTTGGTGTATATCACACCCCAGCAGCAGCTGCCAGCAGCTACTCCTGCAGGCAGAGAAATCAGCAGCAGGCTGGTGTGGCAGTGCAGCCTCGGTGTGGCCCCAGGCTGGCTAGGTGAGGAGTGGAGCAGTCAGTGGAAGCTCTCAGGAGGTACCTGAAGGGAGGGATGAAAACTTCTCTTGCCTGGTGGCAGTGGTGCTGGAGGAGCACCCGGACAGAGGCAGGAGCACCAGCACTCTCCAGACCAGCACAGGACGTGTGCCAAAGACTTGAGTGGCTTTGTCCAGGCACCACAGCACAGGATGGCTGGTTTGGCTTGATTTCATCCTGGCTTTGGGGCTTTCTGAAATGAAGTTTGAGATTCCACATTATTCTTGTCCTTAATCCTGCTCTCTTTGACTGAAAAAAAACCCCATGGAATGAGATTATACAAAAATCTGTAAGGTTGATCAAGCGCTGACCTACTTTGCACAAAGAGGCTCTTTGGGATACAATACCGATCCTACATCCTGCCCTCCTGCATCAACCCACCAGGAGCCACGGAACGCTGGGCACCTCTGGCAGGGAGGGGACAGCTGTGCTGGTTTGGTGACACCAGCCTGACCCTGTCCTGGCACGGGGCGGTGAGAGCTGACAGCTCTGTGTGGTAAAGCCACGCTCGAACACGGCAGCAGCTGCTGCTGGCCCCGTTCTGCCTAACAACAGCAAATGGTTTGTGTTAACATTAACAGATAATGAGTCATCATAAAAGATCCCAGCTTGTCTTTGGAGGAGTAGCAGCAGTCCCAGCACAGCCCTGGCGCAGGAGATTAAGGACTCTGGAAAATCTGTCTCGCTAATTAAGACTTCAGGGTTGTTCTTGGAGACGGGGTATTGGGCATCTTGCTTAAAAATAGCAGGTTTTTAGAGAAAGAAGCCTAGAACAAAAAGCACACCACATTCTGGATGCTGATCCCAGCCAGGCAGAGGGCGCAGATTAGGGATGTGTGGATTAGGAATGTGTATCCTGAGCATGGCTATACAGGGTGTGGGTACCTGCTGGCAGCTGTCTTTGGCACACCCAGCTGTGCTACAGCTCACGAAATGTCACGGACATGTAGAGCAAGTGGCCACACTCCAGTGATGGAGAGTGATTGTCTTCACATGGAGGGTCCAAGATTGCATAGGAAGACATCTTCCAGTAGATGGTAAATAAATAGCTTAAGGACTTTGATAGGATCTCTGGTCTGGTGCTTAACCAATTCCCTATTGATTCTTTAGATTTAACTTTAGAAAATCTTGTTAGTGCTTGTCATCATCTGCTCATCTGCCAGAGCACTCGCTGCTCGAGACCTGAGTGTGAGAAGCTGCAGAACGCAGGGATGATCGGGAGTAAATCCCACTCTGGAAAAGGCCCTGAGGAGAGAGAAGTAGTGGTCCCAATCCCCAGCACAGACCAGCAGCTGCGGAGAAGGAGGACGAGGTCACTGACACCCTGCTCCCTCCATGCTCTGCTCCCCCAGGAATCCCACAGCTCCAGAGCCAAGGGGGAAGGAGGAGGAAACTTTTAGGCTGTGGGAGATCATCCTAGCAGTGATGCAAGGCTTGGTGCAAAATCCATGTTGTGACTTAATCTTTCTTTTTCTTCTCGTCCTCAACAGGATTCCATTGGTGAACCTGTAAAAAATATAAAAAAAATAATGGGTTACCTGTACCTACCATTTCTGTTTACCAGTAGGAGACTCAAAGAGCAGCGTTCTATGGGCCAAATATATTTTTATAAAAATGAACACGCCTATAGGTAACTGCGTTGTCAAGGAGCACGTTTTTGGGAGGAGAGAAGGGAAAGTGTGAGGAAAGAATCCCGTGGAGGAAGAGGAGGAGGAGCCAGCAAGGGATGGAAAGGGAAGGATGAGCGCCTGGAGCCCGGCCATGGACGGTGACTCTGAACCTGTGCCAATAATACCATTATGTGCCATGAACTGATGCAAAGACTTTGCAAAGAGCTGAGACAATAACGCCTGGAAATGTTGTGGAGGACAAGTGGGGCATCTCTTCTGGTGGGGTCATCCATTCCGGTCCATACATACGGTATATGTAGAGAGAAAATATATATATATATATATATATATATATATACACACACAAACACTTTTTGTACTGTAGCAATTTTTGAAGATCTTAAATACTCATTTTTAAAGAAGATGTCATGGGCTAAAAGTCTCATTTCTTTAACACGCATCATGCAAACTGGGTGATCTGATGTTTTCTACTTTGGCAGCTTGCCTGTCAACCTATATGTGTATATATAGGTAGACATATATACATATATATACGTGTGTGTGTGTATGTATAGACATATATATGTATGTATGCATATATATATATATATATATATATATAATTTCGGTTCCTTTTGGAAATGCTTTTCCAGCGACGTGACCATGGTGGGAGACAGCTGGGGCTGTGCTGCTGGCAGGAAGCAGAGGAAAAGCTTCCCAAAACCATCCAGAGCACAGTTCAAGGTGGTGCTGAAGGTATTTCCAGGCTTCTCTATCCCGATACATCATCAAGGTCGATGGGAAGAAGCCAGAAAACCTGAGCTGTGATCTCCACCATGCTACCATGACACCTCGGGGCTGGACAGGGCAGATTTTTGGAGTGGACTTCCAAAAATGGGCCTCTCTTGGCAGAGAAGAAAAATTTTAGGAGTGGGGTGTGGGGAGGTTTTTTGGAAAATGGTTTCTAAATTGGCCACAGCACCAAAGCTTATTCAGCCCTGTGTGAGAAACCAGAGGAAGGAGCTCATGTCCTCCTCCCCCAGCCTGGGGCTGTGGGATTGAGAGAGCCTCTTCCTTTGTTCTCCTGGTCTTGGCTGGCTCTGCTGCAGCAGAAGAAGACACAGCCGGCTGTCCACAATCCTGGAGATCACTTAATAGTGTTTAAAGGGAATTTTTGCCAGGGAAGCACGATTCTGCAGGCTCTGGTTTGGTGTGTTGCTCTAGAAACACGTCCAAGCCCATCCATCTCCTGCTGGATTGGGTGATGTTCGTGGGTGCTGACCCTAAACCCTCTGTCCAAGTCTTTCCATGGAGTCGGGTGCTGCCACGCTGTGCTGCACATCAGACACTGGGATGGGTCTCGCTTGGGCCCCTTCAATGTTAAAAGGGTGGAAATGACAGCAGAGAACAGACCAAAGTCCTCCAGTTCTTTTTGTAAACTGCCCTTGGTAAATACTAGTGGTTTTTTAGAATTGTCCAGATCCACATTTCTACTCCCCCACTGATTACTCAGCTTCTTTTCTTTATGATAATGAACGTGCAGTTTAAAAACAAACAAACAAAAAAAAAAAAAGTAGAACCCTGTGGTGTTGCGCATAGCCACGCGTGCGGTCTCTTGTTCCCGTGTCCTTTTCTGTCCTTTTCCCATGGAATTGCACAGTCTGGATTATTTGTCCTGAATTTTTGGACGCTGCCTCAGACAGAAGTCTTCCTTGCCAGCCCTGACAATTACCTGCGGCCTTGAGCCAAACCATCCCCTGGGCAGAGCAGTATCTCCAGGGTGGCTCATGTCTGGCTCTCCCAGAGCATTGGATGCCTCCAGGAAGAAGAGGAGACAGTGTCTTGCTAGAGCAGGGGCCCCCAAAGCTTTAGCTGTCCCTGGGAAACGTGGGGAGTGTCTGTCCTTGGGAAGCATGGAGTCTGAGCAGCTGCTCCAGGGTCATCTCAGTGTTCTGGAGCTTTCCTGTGACGCTGGTGTCAGTGCTGCAGCCCTTGCCCACAGGCTCTCCTCCCTTTGTGACTTCATGGGAATCCATCTACACCAGCTTTGAGCCATGTTCCCTGTGCTTCTCCCCTTGATCTTCCTATTTATTTCATTCCCACAGGTATTCCAGTGTAATCGCGGTAGCGGTATGACAAGAAATATATCTCAGCTCCCTCACTGCAGAGCATCTGAAGCAGCATTCTGTGTTTCTGCATGGATGGAACCTGCTGCCCACGGGGAAGTTGTCAGGCAGAGCTGGGAGATGCCAGGGCAGCACAGGCAGCAATGGTGCAAGCAGTGGTGATGGAGAGGCACCTGGCTCACAGGAAATTCCCTGTGGAGCTGGGGAAGAGGAAGGGAAAATGTGTGTAAACGTGTGTGTGTGTGTGTGTGTGTGTGAGTGAGAGAGAGAGAAGGAAGGAGAATCACTGTGACCCCGAGGACGGGCACAGGTTTCAGAGGGCAGGACTTGCATGAGCTTCTCCCCCAGTCCGCAGCAGGACATGTCCTGGTCTCCCCGGAGCTGAGCAGTGAACCAGGGAACAAAAGTAGATGCACAATCTTCCCTTATTTATAAGGACCAACAGCACTTGCACTTTATCAGAGGAAGCCTCCCCCCATCCATGCTGGGCCACTGCGGTGGAGGGAGAGGAGGAGGAGGAAGGGCTGGGATGAAGCTGCTGATGCAGTGATGTACGAGGCAGGATCCAGGTGTCCCAAGGTCTTGCACAGTGAAATGAACTGTTTTGATTTCATTCCCTCCTATAGATGAAAGCCAAAAAACAAGAAAGAAATGAGAATAGAAAGTCGCATTTCCATGGCATAGTCTATTGAGTGGATCTTCCCACCGTGTAAAAGCAGGGAAGCATGGTGTTCACAGACACACTCCCATGGGAGCTTTGTCATGTTTTGAGCACATCATCTCACCCCGAGGTCCTGGAAGCTTGAAAAAAGAGAAGTGTTGCTCCTTGCTTTGCTGTAAGCCCTCAGCCTGCTGCTGCTTGTTTCTTTTCAGTTCATTTTCCAGATTCCTTAGCCCCTGAATAGTCCCTGAGAAACACACCATGGCAGCCAAGAGGCTGCCACATTCCCCAGACATGTCATGGAGTGTCTGTGTGTCACTTGTGGCTCTGTCTTAGGAGAGAAAGTGGTGTGGCACAAGCCACCCATGGCAAGGAGGGGTTGGCTCTCCTTGGGCTCTGCAGCAAGCCCAAGCTTCCCAGGGTTGTCTGGGACTCTCCTCCCTCCACATCCCTTGCAAACCCTGAGCAGGAGCCACAGGATGTGCCGCTCCCACCGGGCCAGGGGTCAGTGCCGCTGCTGCCACTGGCACCGGTGGGCTTTATCCTGCACCAAACTGAGCAGGTTTGGGGCTGCAGCTCCGAGCTCCCACGTCATGGCACCAACAGGAAGGGTGGGCAGGGTTTGGTCCTCAATCCCCTGACCTTTGGAATCCCCACAGCAGCCCGGGCAGAGGCGGTCCCGGGCAGCCGCCTGTCTCTCCAGATCCGATCGTTTACCTTCACTCTGTCTTCCCAGCTGGAGAAAGGGCGGCCGGTGGTGGTGGCAGGAGCCGTGCTCCAGAGAACACCAGTGCTCCATGGGGCACCAGTGCTCCATGGGGCCAAGGGCACCGAGCCTGCCAGGAGGTCACCGTAGCGATGGCAGAGCTGGCGCGGGGACGGATTTCAGGTTACCTCTTCTCCACTGGCAGCTTGCTGCGAAGGAAGGTAGTTCAGCTGAAACGGTAGTTAAATAGTAGATATTCTACACATAATATATATTTTGTAAAAAAAAAAAATTTAAAAAATAAAATAGAACAAAAATATATCTATCCTATCTCAGCCCACCCATTTCAGGATGAATGTGGTTGGAATTTTCGTTCAACCAGATATTAAATCTGTTCGCGATTTTTTCAAAACCAGCAAGAAATCCCTTGCCATTTCCAAGTCTGTGGGTTTGGTCTCCTGAGCTCATCTAACGCTTCTCACACATTTTTAAGAATTACTCTCAGCATTTGTAGGTACATTTTTAATAGTGTCACGAGTGGAGATAATATTTACTTTGAAAAAAGTATATGTTGCACAAAAATGTACACAAAGGGCACAGATTTCTGACCCAGATTCTTCTATTTTAGGTTCCAAGGGGTTTATTTTTTTGTTTGATAGGACATGTACAGTGGAGTTTACACTTTATTTTTATTTTGCCAAAACCCGTTTTCTAACATGAGACAGTTTTACTTTGTAACCGGTTTTACATCACTGAGTACTTCTTTCTTTTCCTGGGAAAATCCTGCACCAGGAGGCACCCGGTGGAAGCGCCGTCACCTTTTGGCATTGTGGCTGCCCCACCCGCCCACAGTGCAAGCTGGGGTGGTGCCAAAAGGGCCTTTTCTTCCTGAGCGGTTTTTAATTTGTCTCTGTCCGTGGAAGCCGTGTATTTGGAAGCACTGTAAATGCCACCCTGTCCCCTTGCCCTCTGTATATTTAGTACTCTGATGTTGCTATTAAAACTGATATGAGAACCATGCAGCCGCTGGTGACTGGGTTCCTCCACGCGCAGCCACGGTCCCTAGGGAGGGGACGGGCTTGGTTTGGTGTCCAGGGGGATCCGTGTCTCAGCAAGGAGTCCAGAGGCTTCCCTGAGGAAATCCCCCTGTTCCCAGCTGTGCACACCTTGGGTGAGCAGCAGGGAAGCCTTCGTCCTGGGAAGAGGGTCTGGTGCATCCCCTTGGAGACCCCGCCATGGCAGCACCACCTCCACACCCTGTGGCACAGGGTGCCAGGTCCCCAGGCTCACCCAGTGTCCCCCAGGGCTTTGAGGGGACCCTGTGAGCCTTGGGACAGCTGCTTGGAAGAGGGAAGCCATTGAATAGGACTGTTGGGGAGTTAATTGAACACCACTAAAGGTGTTTTAAACAAACACCTCTGCTATGAAATCACTTTGTTCAGCTATGTCTTTTACCCAAGGAGGAGTCCTGGCTGTGAGCAGGTAAGTGGTGGCTCTGGTTTGCACATTGGATGTGGAGCAGGTGATGCATCACACTCAGGCTGGCCCTGCTGTGCTGCTCAGCAGATGGATGGACAGATGGATGGACAGATGTGGGGACTGGGCAGCACGAGGAGAGCTCTTGCCAGGCAGCAGGGACAGCTCTCATAGCCCCCCTTGCTCCCACAGCATCCCCCTACCCCAGGGCACTGTGGGGCAGCATGGCCGTCATCCTCACAATGCCATCTGACCTGGAAAGGGGGAAGAGCCTTCACTGGTGTCCATGTTGGCTTTGAAGAGGGATGCCCTGGGAACACAGAGACCAGCAGAGCCACCTGCCACTTGAATTCCCAGGCTGTGGCAGCAGCCTTCCCGCAGTGCCAGCACCCTCCACAATTCCCCGTGCCAGGCCACAGAGGATGCCCAGGCCCAGCACAGCCAAATCTCCAGAAGCTCCATTCTGCAGGAAAATATATAGAAAAAATGGGGAGGGACAAAGTGAGCTGCTCTTCATTTTAGGGCCAAATTGCCAGCTTAAATCACCGAGACAATGTGTACAAGCGAACAGGATGCGAATGGCCTCAGAGCTGCATATATCAGCTGGAGAACTCTGTTCATTTCCAGATGCAAGTGGGATTTCAGGGCATGAAATACAGTGTTAGGTTCTCATTCCTTTCCCTGCTATTTATCACAGCCGGAAACGTACTCACCAGCCTGAGCTGTTCCAAGCGACGCTGCTGGGAGCGTGGAGGAGAAATATAGTGCTGAGCTGTGGGAGAGGGATTGGGGTGGGACGAGGCAAGCAGCCAAAGGGAAGAACCAGCATCCCTACTCCCTCCAGCACCCATTGCCCCAGCATGGAGCCAGGAGCATCCCCTCCTGCTGCTCGTCCCACCACGTAGCGAGGGCCAGGGCACGGCCACCACACACCATGCCCTGGGTTAAACGGTGCCAAGAGTGGTCCTCAGGGCTTCAGGGGCCGTGACAGGGTCACCATCCCCTTGTCAGCACTGGAGCTTTGTCAGCTCATGTCCCTTCCAGCACTGCTCGGCAGGGCGAGGCTGGAAAATGAGGTTGGAAACAAAACACCACACACTGGTGCCGCAGCACACAGTTCTGATAAAAAGTAGGACTAAGCATTATCCGAGTTTAATTATTATAATTATACCGGGGCGAAGTAATTACTGGGGATATTTTAAGCTTCAATCAACACTCTATTTTGAAAACCGAAGCCTTGATTTACCCAGGGCGAGGTGGTAACCATCAACAGGCACCCGTGCTGCTGGCAGCCAGCGGAGCTCACCGGGAGGGTTTGTGAGCAGCTTGGAGCTTCTTGTCTTAAAATAGGGATTTGGGGTGGGGGTGAGACAATGAGACAAGCAGTGGGAAGGTGGAAAGGGGTCCCCCATGCTCCACAAAGTATTGTCTAGAAGCCTGGATCCAGCAACAGGATGGGCTGCAGGAGCAGCATCAGCTTCAGGAAGAGGAGGCATGCAGGACAGGCAACCCCAGCTCGGCAGGGGCTCTGAGGAAGATTGGCTGGGGCTGGATGATGTAGTGATGCTGAAATCATTTAAGCTTGTTATGGTGGTTTCTATGGCTCTCTGGCTGGATGTAACAAATTGTCTGCATCATTTTCCAGATGGATCATTCTTAAATCATCCAGGACAAGCTTCAGGGCTCTGCACTGAAGCAGCGGAAGGCACTTTGGTTCAATAAATGCTAGAACAGTTCTGTATCAAGTGCTATTTCTTATTAAAAGTGTAAGTACATCATCCCAGCTGATGGGTCTCACAGCCAAGATCTCCATGCTCTACACCCTTCTGAGTGCCCTTAGGTCCCCAAGGGGATGGGGGACAGGAATGGGGGGCCACATGTAGGTGCCAGTGGTGCCAGGCAGAGCGGCTCAGTGCCAGAGCAGAGGGAACACTGATGGATAAAGTTATCCAGCAGCTCATCCCTACTCCCTGCTTCCCCCTCCTCAGACAGGTACCAGCCCCCAGTGCATGTCCAGCTCCTGGAGAACAGCGCAGCCCAAGCAAGCCTGAACAAAACCTCTTATTAAAATAGGAATTAGCTGACCCCTCAGCAAGTTCTGCTGCAGAACAGAGGGTTTATCACTGCTGAAGCAGCCCGTGGGTCGTGCCGAGCCCGCGGTGCCCCGTGGCAGAGCGAGCTGCTGATGTGCCCGGCTCCATCGCCGCACTTGGCCCGGCGAATGACGGGCGCTGAGAGAGCAATTTGGTACTGCCAGGCAATTTGGGCTAATGAGCAGCTCGAGGCAGTGATGCCTCTCAGCAGAGATGAGTTATGGAGAGGAAAAGCCCTGAGGATGATGCAGTGGAGGAGACCTGCATGGCACATGTCGGCACAGCCCGTGGTGGGCTCAGTCTCTGGTGGGGCTTGTCCATGGTGGGCTCAGTCCAGAGTGGGTTCGGCCCAAAATCTCCACCAGCCCACCTGGGATGGGCAGGGAGGCGGCTGCTCGTGACTTGTGCTGTGGACTGGCTTTCCAGTGGGATTTCTCCTAAGGACTCGGGAAGCACATGTGGATGCACTTCCCAGGTTTCAAATGCCAGGCTTGTATTGGATCTAATCTTGGGTATTTCTGACACTGGTAGGGGCTGAGCCCCAGGGCTGTGGGACCTGCTTGTCTCTGCCAGCAGTGACATGTCTCTCTGTGTTTAATAAATGTAGCAGAATGAAATCCCCGTTGTTTCTGCTCATCTTCCGAGCATGATTTTAACTGAAAACTGACATTTATCTTAGTTCCTTGTCAGGCCAAAACAGGGACAGGCTTTCTTAGGGGGGTTATTATCTTTCCCTTGCAAATTTTCAAGCGTGAATAAGTGCTGTGAGTGGCGCAGAAGACGGAGGTGGGAGCTGGTGGTGGGCATCCCGGGAGCCAGCTCCTCAACTCTGCCACAGCAGGATGAGAGCAGGAGGGGCAGGAGCAAAAGCCCTGGTGGCACTTGGGGGCAAGGTGACATCGCAGTGTGAAGTCCATGTGACACCAAGGTCAGCAGCACTGGAGCACAGCAGGGCATCACTCAAGCAGCAGCAGCAGAGGAAACACATCCACGACTGCGAGCGTGTCCTCCCAGGTGTATTTATTGACCTGCCAGAGGGCTCTGAGGTAGCTGACCGAGCTTTCCCCCTGCAGCAATTGATTCCAGTCGGCTTAGCTCAGGGAACAGTTGATTTCTCTGCCTGATATTCACTCTGGCCTTCAATAACACAGTGTTTAGGAATAGATCACAGGATTCACCGGCAGGAGCACATTGCCTGATGTGTCCGATGGACAGCACTAACAGGTATAGCCACATGTGGCCTTGAGGGTTTAGTTTCCCAGAAAAAGCCACAGTTAAGCAGCACAAATTCAGCCTCTGGCTGCCAGTGAGTGTTTCCAACCTCTCTGCTAACCCAGAAGATTGCTCAGCTTGTGGTGACAGGGGGCCAGCCCTGCCTGAAAACTGGGATCCAGCTGGGTCCTTTCCTCTGAGCCTCCTCTCTCTAACCTTGCAGGCTCTGTGGGTGGGGTGATCAGGGCTGGCCCATGCCTGGGCAGAGTGGAGGGACACAATGCCTTTGGTCACAGCCAGGCTCAACGTGGGCAGTCAGAGTGCAGCATCCCAGCCCAGGGCTGGCTGGCCAGGGGTCCTGAGTGCTTGCAGGTACAGGAGCCACACTGCCACCCTCCCCCCAGCACCTTTCCAATTACCAGCCCATCCTTCTCTTCTTAAAAGCCCAGCCAGCACTCTGCCCTCACACTATAAAAAGCACAGCTTGACATTTGTTTTTCCCTATCTATTTCTCATCCGTATTTTCCCTCTCGTTGCTTCAGCCTCCACGACAATGTCCCAACCAGCAGCTCGGCACAGAGCAGTGGATTGCTGCCAGCACCATTTGTGAAATGGGTCTGTGAAGCCATGGGAAGAGCCATATCCATGTAACAGTCCATAAAGCTGTCCATTGGAGCAGTTAGCCGTGCTCAGCCCCTGGGAGAGAAAAAGCCTCACAATCACCAATTTGCTTTCAATCAGCCCCAAGAGCCTCTTGGCCAAAGCCATTCTGCATCCATGGATGCTGTTAATGTTTGGGCTGGTATATTTGGGCTGGTATATTTGCCCTGGCATTCTCCCAGGGGTCAAGGAGACAGGAACTCTCAAAACCTGTCCGTCCTGGGCAGACACTGGCATGCTGAAGCTTTGCTGTGACTGCGTGTCCCACATCACCTGGGCAGAACTTGGCTCGGTGTCCCTTGTCCCAGAACCTGGCTCAGTGTCCAGCATTTTTCCAAGTGCGGCAGAGAGTGTGGCTGAAAACCAGGTGCCAGGACGAATAGTTTAAATGCCAATAAACCCCTTTCCCTGAGTGTTGGCAGGTTTTAGAACTGTCTGGCATTGAATAATTGACTCCCAAAGGCAGTGAGGTCACCTCTCCTTGGGCAGAGGGAAGGGCAGAGCAGTGCTGGGCTGTGCACAGAGCTGGCTCTGCCTGAGGAACGCCTCTGCAGGATGGGAAAAGAAGCAGCCAAGAGCCCAAGAAAACTCTCTCCAGAGCCCACAGCACTGCTCAGTGCCAGGGAGGCTGGGAGTGGGTGAGAAGCCCCTCTCCCAGCGGGGAGACAGCCTGCAGGCAGGGACAAAGGCAGCTGAGTGACACTGAGCAGCTGCCAAAGCCCGAGCATCCTATCCCCAGGGGGCTGGGAAGAGACTGGACAGTGCAGCCTCGCTGGTGGCAAGCAGCCAAAAGCCCTGGGAACGTGGACAGAGCAGACAAAGCAGGGGGATGAGAGCCCCCCCAAGCCACTGGAGACCACCGAGTGTTGCTGGGCCCCACTGAATGGATTTGGAGCAGTTTGGTGGCCAAGAACCGCCCTCAGTCCCGCCAGAGAGGCATCAAGTGTCAGCTCGTGGAGTGCCAGCCTGGCTTGAAAAGAGAAGAAAGAAAAGGGGAAGTGAAGGCTCCCAAGCTCCATGAAATTCCTTCCCAGGGTCCAGCTGCAGCCCCATGTGAGGGAGCCAAGAGGAGCAGTGCAGCATCCCCCGCAGGGGCAGGGCAGTGCTGCAATTCCCAGGGAAGTGAGGACATCGAGGCTGTGTTTTCAAGGTGAAAAGGATGAGAAAAGGGAAAGAGGTAGGAGAAAGAAAGAAGATGAGGCATTGATACGGTACCAAATGGGCACTTCTCAACTTGAGGAAAGCTTGGGAGAGCCATTAAAGCCAGAGATCAGTGAAGAGGGAAATTGAAATGTTAGGGGCTGGAAAATTAGGCTCAGCTAATGGCCCTGGGGTTTAAAGCACCCTCCAATAATCTGTTGTGAGGAGCTGTTAAACACTCCCACTGGAGATGTCTTTGTATCCAGCTGCCCTGGCAAGCAAAATCCCCAGAGCACAATAAGCATGAGGTCCCAAGGTCCTGCCAGCTTCCTGGCATTGCTGATCAGTGCTATAGATAGCAGGGTAAATCCCAGAGATGAAGGAGAGGCTGGGAATGCTTGGGCAAAGCAGCAGCAGTGAGAGGCAAAGGACAGGATTTCCACAGCCCTTTCCAAAAAAGCCACAGAAACTGTCAGGACTTCTCTGGACTTGTCTCCTCTTGCCATGGAGCAGCCGAGGAGATGAGGCACCCACAGGCAGGCCCCACACTCAGCACTGGGGCAGCAGCAGGATTAGGGCTGTGCCTGGGAAGTCCTACAGTGGGATGGGGGAGGCAGGATGGCTCTTTGCAATTGGAGTCAAATGCCTTTGATCTAAAATGGATTTGGACTGAAGCAGGGTGTGCTTGTCCACCCGTGTGTTGGCTGCCAGGAGTCCTTAGCATGGCTGGCCTCCCTCTCCCACCAGCCCTTCCAGCCAGCCAGCCTGGGCTGCGGATGCTCCCGTAGCACCCTTGGAGCAAAAGGAGCCATGGAACAACCTGGTTTAGTGGAGGATGTCCCTGCCCATGGAAAGGAGTTGGAATGAGATGAACTTCAAGGCCCCTCCCACCCCAAACCAGTCTGTGGTTCTAAATCCTTCCTGCAGCTGAACAGGGCTGACATCCGCTGTCAGCACTCCCAAACACAAGTGCCCAACACTCCACCTCAAACACAAGCGCACATGGAGCATGGACACAAGCACAGGGAGCTTCTGCAGACCCTCTCCCTGCTCACATGGGCTGTGGGAAGCCGGGGGAATCCTGAACATGGCACACATGGATGTGCCAGAGGCTACAGCTGGAGACAGCTGAGCCAAAGCAGAGCTCTGCAAGTCAGCTCCTCTCGCAGGCAGGTGTGCAGGAAGGCAACTGCCTGTGGGGCAGCAACCTTCCAGGCTTGATTAGGCCAGGGCAGAGGTTATTTAAGAGCCAGGCAAAGAGCCAGTGCTGCCTGGGGCTCAGCCCCTGCTTGTCCTTCCTAAGGGCCCAGTGGAAGCTCATCCCTAGCAAGTATGTGGCAGTCAGGGGGAATTGCTCCTGTTTCCCAGCTGGCATCAACACATTCCCTTCCAGCCCTTCCCCTCGCGGTGCTAAGCTTGGTTTAGGGAGAAGTGCTAATCTGGCAGTTGCTATGAGACCCACTTGATGTCTTTGATGCAGTGTGGAGGCAGGTGAGTCATTAGGAGGAATATCAGGTTTTCTGGCACAGCTTGAGGAGACACAGAAGTTTCCCGATGCTCGGTAAGATGCAAACACCCAGGTCCCAGCAGCTGGGACAGTCATAGCCTGGAGAAGCTGGGAGCATCAGCTTCTCCCTGCCACAACCTCTCCTCTTTGTGGCTTTCCAAACTGTCAGTGTCCAGCTGCTGCTGGGTCCTTACAGAACAACGTTTCCCAGAGCGGATTCTGAGGAGGGGCGAGCTGAGGATGTGCTCTGCTCTAATTCTGGCACCCTCTCTGCCTGCTGAGCCTGCTCCTGGGCTGCAGCCTGGGGCTCCCAGTGCTCGTGGCTCTCCAAAGCAAGTGCAGACAGAGAGAGCAAGGAATGACATCTGGGAGAGCTGTGAATGCTGCCAGGACAGCCAGTGCTACTGCAGCGGGGGCAAGAACAGGGTGCAGCCCATTCCTCCTGGTCCTGGCATTTACCACAATCAGGATCACCAAGCTGGGGTCCCAGCTGTGGTGCTGCACCCTGAACAGTAATTTGTGCAACTGGGGGAAGGAACCAGCACAGCAGAAATTTTTAATTATGTATTTGACTGAAATAGTCTCAGTTTGAGTTCATGCAACGTTGGTTAGTTACCTCGGATAATTAGAAATTTTACAGCTGGATAAAAAGTTTATAAAGCACTGAAAAGTGTAGGGCATTTGGGATGGAGATATTTGGTCCCTCTGCTTGTTCTGGAGAAGGGAGGTGGTTTTTTAGGCTTTCCAGGGAGTCCCAGTTGCCACTGCCCCTGAAGGTGGTTCTGTTGGCAGCCCCTGCTCCCTCCATGCACAGGCTCCATGGGCCATTATTTACATTCAGGATAACAGCTCATCAGGGCAGCAGCTGAGAGGTGTCTCAGGGCAGCACGTGGGGAATAAAACTGATGGATGCTGCATTTCCCTGACATGCAGGGCTCGTGGTGGAGGGCAATACTCCTGTGAGCAGGCACTGGGAGGCTGCAGGGGCTGGAAACCTGGGGGGAAGCAGCCCTGAGCCACCAGCAGAGGTTTTGGCTGCTTTTGACCCCAGGATCTCCTGGGACATCTGCCTGGGCTGATGTCACACAGGGTCCCCTCTGGCTCCTCACAGGTGCCAAACACCCCTGCATGGGAAGCAGCTTTCCTCCTTGAGCACACCTGACAGGATCCCTCCCTGGACAAATTCATGTCCATACAACTGAAATTATTTTTTTTTTTTAAGGCTATGATGATGACTATATTTGGTGCTGTTAAATAGGAAGAGTTGCCACAAGTGAAGGGTAAAGTGCGTGGTGGCTCAGGCAGATGTGAAGTCTCTTCACAAGCATGCAGCCTTGCAAATGGAATAAAAGTGTTTTTTAAAGTGTTTGAAATCAGTTTTGTTTATGTAATCTGACAAGTTATTATGCGCAGTCCTTATCTGCCTTCATGATTTATGGGAAAGAACCTCAAATCTATATTTAAAATTACTATTAAACACAATTTTTTTGCCTCTTCAGCTGAGATAGAAGCACCATTAGCAGTTGTTGCCCTGGAGCTCAAGTACTTCATTAGTTTAGGAAAATTAATTTTTTTCCATTAAATCTTCCTAAGATCCTGATGCTATATTTGCTTGTAAATGTTCAATAATAATAATTATTAAGAAAAATAAGGTTCAGCTCGTTGCAATCTTTGATTTCTCTTTTCTTTAAGTTCCTGGGGGTGTGTGGCTGTGGGTGGAGACCAAGGGGATGCCACTGCCACAGGGGCAGGTGTGTGTGGGCAGACTGAGACCTGGTAATGGAGAAGGAGAAGAAAGGGCCCATCTGGTTCAGAGAACTTCATCTTGTTCAGTTTATTGTAATGATCTTTCAGAGCATTACTGGGAAAGCTGGAATTTCTGTGGCTCAGCTCTTGGTTCAGCTCCTGTCCTGGGCACTGCGATGCTGGGTGGTGGGAGATGCTCTGAGGATCGTGGTGCTCCTCTTCTCCATCCATCTGCTGCTCCAGTCCTGCAGAGAAGTGGCTTTTCAAGTGCAGATGAATCTGAATTCATTTGGCTTTCTATTCATGAGCCCAGAGAAATGCCAAAGCCTCTTCTCATGTCTCAGCTACTTCTGGCAGGTTTGAGCTCAGATAGGAGATGAATTTCTGTTTTTATGCTCCTCCAGCTTCAGAACAAAAAAGTGATGGCAGTTGTGCATACATACACATGTCCTGTTCCCACCTGGAATATTAATTTACACTGAATTCAATCAAATTTTTATACATCTTCCTAGTATAACTTTTCCCCCTTCTTGAACACTATTCCTACATTTTGATTTTAAAGTTGCTGGAGTTGGGGTGCAGGACCCCTCCAGGGCCTTGTGTCTCTCTGAGGATGCTGCAGGCATCATATCCACAATAACATAAGGATTGAGCTGAACAGGGAGGCAGTGACTCTCCAGAGAGCCAACCTGTGCAGTGGGATTTATGTAGAGATTCAATTATGGACAGCACAGTAAATTTCTCTTTAATAGAGCCTTAAATATTCACTGGCAATATTTACATAAGCATTGTAACAGCTGCGAAGGAGTCATTAAGGACTACTCACAGAGATAATCTCGATTTTAAAATTCCTTTAATGTGCATTTTCAGAGAGATTACAGACACAGCTATCTGGTCAATAAAAAGCCTATCCTCCTCCACAGGGCCTGCAAGCAGACTGGAAGGACAATCAAAAATAACCAGGCAAAAGTATCTGGATTGAGCTGGGTATTTTTTCTGGCTCCTGTTCATTTTTTTGGCAGCCAAACGCCATTCCAGGGGGTGTCATGCGTGGCAGTTAGACACCAAAGCTGTGCAATCAACCACACACAGTCAAATAACCGATGGCCCCGGTGAAAGGTTTGCTTCATCCAGCTCAGTCCCTGCAGTTATTCTTGTTTCTGAAGAGGGATTCCTCTCTTCCCCACTCCACCCCATTTCCAGGATGTTCTGCAGGAGCTGCTGCCGTGGCCAGTCACAGATCACTGAGCTGTTTCTGGGTTTATTGTTGTAGGTTGGTTTGATTGGTTGGTTTGCAATTTTAGAACCATCCCTGGCATCTCCTGCTGAAACCCAGCCCTTGGTACCTTTGGCTCAGCTGCTGCTGCTTCTCTGTCTTGTGTACAAAGTTTAATCTCCTCAGAGCCTTGTCTGAGATCCCTGTGCAAGAGTTTTGCTCCATGGCTTCTCCGAGAAGAGCCAGGTTCCCATCTGAGAGGAGACAGAGACACCCAAATTCCCAAGGCCCTCTCACCATTCAGCAATCAGGCAGTGTAACAGAAGTTGAACAAACTCTAAAGGCTGGAAGATCCTGACTCCTTCTTCTCCAGCAGCTCAGTTGGCCGGGTGTGAGAAGATGCTAATTTGAGCTGGCAGCAATTCATGTTCACTTTGGAGGACAACAAGGCATTGGAGAATAGGCAGGAGCAGAGCTCAGCTGGAGAGTGGCTGCGAGGTGCGGGGAGGACTGGGGCAGCTGCTCACAGCGGATTCCCAGGGAAAAGGACAGATTAAGCTGCTGGGCTCAACCTACTTTTTAAGAAATTTAAGGTTCAGCTATGTTTTCCTCTTCTCTTTAAGCTCCTGGGGGTGTGTGGCTGTGGGCTGTCCACCTGCAGGTGGACAAAAGCCTTTCTCCAAGGCTTTGGGAGGTGCTGGTTTGTGTTTTCCTGGAGGGGAAGGAGTGGGAGATAAGGGGCAGGAGGCTGATGAT
This sequence comes from Chloebia gouldiae, assembly GCA_003676055.1. Lineage (NCBI taxonomy): Eukaryota > Metazoa > Chordata > Aves > Passeriformes > Passeridae > Chloebia > Chloebia gouldiae. Next base: position 1,551,947 of record QUSF01000079.1, read on the forward strand.
GGCAGGGGCAGTGTCTTCTGCAGACTCTTCCTTGTGCAGATGGCCAAGCAGAGCAGCAAGCACGGTCAATCTGCACAGACCCATGGGCGACCCTCTGGCAGAGCTGGCACAGCAGCACGAGCCTTTTCTGCCTCCCCTTAATCTCACAAAATGGGAAGATTTCAGTCAGAGCCATCAAGACATAATAAATATGGATCGTGTTGTTTTATGAGTTTCCCACACGGAACAGCACTTTAAATTAAGCACTGTAAAGCTCAGCTGAACATGGTGAAAGAACAATCTAGGGTTGAACTGAATGTACAATTGCCTTTCCCTTTCCTTTCCCTCCTCCCCAGGCCTGGTAAATCCAGCACACCAGGAGCTGCAGTTGGGAGCTGTCCCTGGTCCCGTGTGATGCTCTGAGCTGAGTTTTGGAAGAGAATGGCCCCAGCTGCTCACCTCGAATATTTCCATAGAGTTTTACATGGCAGCTTAACCCCAAACCTGCCCACTGAGAGCTATTTCAGTAACTCTGCCCTGCCTCCACATCTGCAAAGTTTATAGAGTAAACCTGTTTGGCACTGGGGCTGGTTTGGAATGGCTCTGCAGGAACAGCCCTGCTTCTCTGAGCCAGGAATGTTTGTTCTGAAACCTCTTTATTCCCATGAACTTTCTCTGCCTCCCAAGCTGGGGTCTGGACCTGGCAAGTAGCCCTGCACTCAGGGACCTGCTCTGGACCAAGCCCAGATGCAGCAAAAATGTGTTTCCTACTCAGGCAAGCCTGGATTTCCTTCTGCTTCACTCTGCCCCAGCAAATTCTGCTTCCAGCAGTGATGTCCCAGAGCCACTGAGCAGCAGCTCCCTGGCCTGTGGAGAGAAGGTTTTGATGGGGAGCTGCTTCCTTGAGCTGCTCCTGGGGATGGGAATGGCAGCCAGGGGGTTTTCCAGGAAACCCAGGGTCTGTCTGGGCAGTGCTGTGGGGATTTTGTGTGGTGCTGCTGGGAATTGCGGTGCTGTGTCCACCTGCAGGTGGACATTGGAAATCTGGCTCCATCCACCAGCTCCAGGAGTGCTTTGGGTGCCATATCCCTGCTCTGAGGGTCACTGCAGGCAGTGGGGGCATCTTTTCCCACATCCCACTGCTGAGGCTCACTCATTTTTAAGACCCTGCTTTCCTGCGCCTGCTTTACTGTGAGCCAGATTTCCAGCCCTGGCTCCATAGAAACTGCAGTTTTCCTGAGCTGTCAAATATTGTTTTGCCTGTAATCCCAGAGGAGACAAATGAAAAATTTCAAAGTAAACACTTGCCAGTAGGTGTAGGGGAGAGGAGCCAAGACCCTCCAGATATTTTCCCTCTCTGCCAGGACTATACATGCTCCTTTTAATTTCCAGAGGTATTTATAGCTCCTTCCTTCCTTTCCAATTATTGCCATGAGAAAATGGTGGAGGGGAAGAGAAGGCAGGAGGGAACTGGCTCTGAAGTCTGTCAATGGGGCATTTCCTTCTTCCTGGTCCACTGTGGTCCCCCCTGCAAACATTTGAGGCTGGAGCATGTGCCACAGCCTGGCCAGGGTGAGAGAGGCATCCTGGTGCTTGGGAAGATCCAAAAGGTTCTGGCTCAGGTGCTGCCTTCTCCCCTGCAAGAGAAGAGAGCTGGGGAGGGGGAGCAAAGGGCAGAAAACAAGCTGTGATTGCAACTTCTGATTGTATTTGGTTTGTAACAGCCAAAGCAATAATCGTGTTTGTGGACCCGAAAAGGGAAGGGAGACAAATAGCTTAATTTGGATCAATATTAATTTTATGCAATTTAACTTTTTATTACAGCAAATCGTTCAATTATCGTTCTAGGGATCCATCAAGGCAGAAAAAAAAAGCCCTTTTAGCTCAGAAAATACCCAGCTGACTGAGGAAGGTGTTTGTGGGCTGAGGGAATTTTTTATTGCTTCATGTTTGATCGGCCGCATGTTTCTGTGTGGAAAGAGCCAGTGGCTGCAGCAGCAGCAGCTCTGCAGGGATGGGAAGCAGGGATCACTGCCAGGATCCCTGTGGAGAGCAAGGGTCAACGAGGCACCTGAACCTCTGCTGCATTGCTGGCTTTTCCCTGGCACTTGAGGCATCAGGAAAATGTCTGAAAATTTAGGAATTACACCCTTGGCATTTGCTTAGAAAGAAGCAGCAAGAATCCGTGCCCCTTGTCCTCTCCCTGAGAAGACATCCATGCAACAAGTAATTAAACAGGTGTGGGCTAATGAGAAGCCTTGTTGGCATCTCTCAGGTCCTGCCAGGGCACTGTGACCCATCGATGCTCTGCTCCAGCCCCAGCTCTGGTGAGAGCGGGCAGGGCTGAGGCAGGGACCTGAATAACTTTCTGGTCTCACTGAAACAAATGATGCTCGTAAATTGAACAAACCACTGTGGTACCATGGAGAGTTTCACATCCCCCACTGACCTTTCACAAACACTGAAAAGCTCCCGTGGACAAACCCAATCTTTTCCTTACAAGTGTAAGCGAGGTGCTGCCGGTTTTGCTGAGTTTAAAGACTTGAGAAGGTCATCAAAACTGGTACGTGCTTGGTTTCAGTGATGATCCAGCACCCTGCTGGTCCCAGTGAGGCTCTTCCAGTGGGATGTGGGGGCTGGGCAGTGCTGTCTTGATTTGGCATGGAAGCCCAATTCCTGCATTTGTCCCAGGGTGATGTGGCTGACAAACTCAGAGTGTCGGCATCCTCTAAAGTCAGGCAGTGTGAAGTGCTGTGAAAGGAGCTCTCACAAGTGCCTGGTTTAGCTCTTTCTCTCCTCAGTCTGCAGAACCACCTCACCAATACAGAGACATTAACTGGGAGCCACTGGCAGCACTTCACGCGCACGAGGACGCAAAGTGTTAAACACAGCATTTATCTCTCTGAAAATTGGTACAGGCTTTGAACATTGATTTTTACCTTAAGGCTAACGTGTTACTTTGGGGAAAAGGCTGTAGAATAAAGGATGTTTTGATCTGTTTTGCTTTAACCTTTTTAAATACATCTCAAGCACAAATGCTGACTGCTCGTTTGTTGCCCATTTTTGATTGCCTGCTGGGAGGAAGAGTGGGGGGAGATCAGAAGGACAGAGGGGTTACTGCTGCCTCCAGCAGCTCGGGCCACAGGCTGGGGCTCAGTGTGTGCCCACTGGCCTTGGGGATGGCGCTGGGCAGGTGCTCAGCCTGCAGCTGGAGGCACCAGCTGTGACACAGCGTGGTGACCAGGCACAGCCAGTGCCCTGCCTCAGGACTGATCTCCTCTACCTCCAAGCACCAGGAACTTGGTGCACTGCTCAGGGCCCTCAGCATCCCCCAGCAAAAGGGAAGTGCCTGCAGGGACCTGGGGATGTTCACCACCTTCAAACCCACTGAGCACTGGGAGCCATCGCTGGCCCCCACCAGCTGCTGTGGCCGTGTCCCAAAGCTGCACTTGGGGCAGAGCCCAGGGATGGGGAAACTGCGCAGTCCACAAAGCCATGAAGAAAAACCTGCCTTTGGGTCAGGTCCTTGCAGAGGGCACCTCTCCCTGTGCTGACACAGAGATGCTCAGGCATTGCTCCAGCCAAAGATTTTTGGCAGGAGCAGCAGGACAGCCAGAATAGCTCCTGCTTTCTGCACAGGCCTGAGGGAGGTCTGTCTCTCTTACTTCTTTCTGAGAACCACAGAGAAACCCATCAGAGACAGATGTCCAAATTTTAAGGTCATTTGTTCCTTTTTTATATAGTAATATATTAGCTGAGCAGAGCAATACTCAGTAAGTGCCTTAGGACAGCAGAGCTGTTTTAGGGAATTGGCTGAGAGATACTATCTCTCCCTTAAAGTGCAATAAATAAATGTACTTTCCTCTTCAAAAAACATGGGGAATCTGTGCCATGAATCTTCCAGAAAGTTAGAAGGCCTTTGAAGCCTCTGTTTTGAGACATAATCACTCATGTTGTGCATTTAAAAACAAGCAAACCGGGAAACCAAACTGCAAACCTTTCCTTCATATGCAAAGTTTGGGAAAGTTTCATTTGTCAAGGTGAGTAATGGCAGAGAGGGCCCAGCCCTGTGCCCAGATCTGCATAAGGATTGCATTAGGGGGAAATGTATGGGTTTGAAACATCTTTCACACGCTCTACTAAACTCCTTGTGTTCTGTGCCACATTCTTCACAGTGCAGGGTTCGTGGTGCTGTGGAACACCTCTGGAACATTTATGGATGAGCTCCTGGTGCCACGGGAGTGATGTATGGCCCCAAAGGCTCTGCCCTCGTGCCATAGCAAAGGAGGATCCAGCTGCTGTGCTGGTGTGGGAGCCCCCAGGGAGCCAAATCAGCAGCCAGAGGGGCAGGGGCTGGGAGCAGACACAGGGTAAAGACCCCAGCACCATGATAGATTCAATGTTGTGATGGAGGCAGTGTCACTTGTGCTGAATGCTCAGACTTCAGCTGGATGCCATTTCCCTTGCAGGAGGTCCCAAGCATCCATCTCCTTGGCCAGAGTTTCCCTGCTGCAAGCCAGGGTCGGGACAGAGAGCCTGGCTAAGGGTTAATGCTCCATCACAGCCATCTCTCAATGACCCTATTCATCAGCAAACACAGAAACAGAGAACAGAACCAAGCAGGAGTTTTTCAGGACAAAGCAAGCGGGCACATAAGACTATTTGGAAATAAAACTTATTTGGAATTCATTGTTCCCTTTCAGCAAATCACACTTTTAAGGTAAAAAAGTCTTTTGACTAAGTGCAAAAGCTTGTTCTGTGTTCTCCTGTAAAGAAAAACTTGTGATTTGTGTTGCTTTTAGTGCAGAGCCCTCCCAAACCTACAGAGCAGGACTGTGGGTGGACTCTGGAGAGGCCACGGGCACCTCCACCCTCCTCTTGCCCAGGGTGCTGAGTGCAGCATCTGCCCAAAAAGTCCCAAAAATGCTCCTGGGGAGCCCAGCAAACCCTGCTCCAGGTCTCAGCAGCTGCCCAAGACTGGGGTCACAGCGAGCACTTCCCTTCATGGTCATTCCACCCCAATTTCACTTGAAATGCAGCAGAGGTCACAGCCTGGCATCTCTTTCCCATGAAATCTTCCCAAAAGGAGGCAAAGCAGACAATTATTTTGGATATCTCTGCAAGGTTCCCACAACGTGTGTGGCCTGTCCTTGGCCACTGCTGTGCTTTTGTCCCCCCCCTGTCAGGAGGGGACAGCTCCTCGCCAGCACCCAGGGAGCCTCCAGCTGGGTCATGAAGGGGTTTGTACCCTGAAAAGGGGATGAACCACAATTTGTTTTGTCCACAGTTCTCACTCTCAGTGGTGTTTTCACCATCCAGAGGCAGCAAAGTGCACAAAAACTCTGAGAATCAAGCAGAACAAGGTGAAACAGCCCCTTCTCAGGGCTGCACTTCCCAGCAAGTTTCGCTCATTTCAATAATAGAAAAACACTTCAGTGTATTCCTGATATTTTCACATCAAAACATAATTATGTTTCACTATTCAAATATTTAGAAGGCAGTTCTTAACCAATCCTTGCTCCATTAATTTTTCCTATTAATTATGTATAGATTTATAAATAGCAATATAATTAATATTTAACAGTATTTTTATTAGAGGATTTCAAAAGCTTATTGAAAATCTGCATATCTGAAGCCTTACCTTTTAAGTGGAAGGACAGTTTGCTGCTTCATCTTCTTCCTCGCTCTCTGTCTTATCAGCTTAAACACTGGCCACACTTCTCCCAGGGGAGATATTTTTAGTTCAAGGTTTTTGCTTTTTCATCATCATTTGTAGTGGGATATATAATTGGGTGCTGCTAATTACAGCTGATCCCATGCAGGTTTTATTCCCAGGTGGGAGTCTGGGTGAGGGCTGCGCCTCTTCCCCATCCTGTCCCAGGGGAGCGCTGCACCTGAGGCTATGGCTGGGTAATTAATCACCATGAAGCTGATTGAATTCCTCCTGGGAGGGCTCAGAGCAGCCTGGCGATGTCCTCTGACTGCCTGTAGGCTGGGATGGCCACAAGGCTGGCATGTGCCAGCCAGGATGGCCACAAGGCTGGCACATGCCTCCGTCCCCACTGGCACAGGGGCTGTCCTCATGCCCCACTCATCTCCAAGATCCTTCTCTCCATAACCTGTGCCCACCGAGGCTGAGGTGCCATGGAACCCCAGTGATGCCGTGCTAGGCTGTGCCATTTGAAGCCCAGCAAGGAAAACAAAGGCTGACAAAAGAGGGAGCTTGCCCCAGCAAACAAACGCTGGGGGCCCAGATGCCAAGGGGGTGACTCAGCACAGATCCTCCCCTCTGTGCCAGGTGCCACAAGGAAACCCATCTGTGTATTTGTTTGATTTGTGATGCCTTTTACTTTCCCGATGGCATTTCCCTCACCTGAGTGCCGTAGTCCTTGCCTTGGAACATTGGCACAGGCATTTCTCAGCCTGGTCTTGCTTGACTCATCACTTTCTGAGACAGAATTCCAGGGTTTGCTGCAGATTTTATGCAGAGTGTAAGGTTATCCCAGTGCTGCTATCCCAGTAGCATCCCTGACTGCTGCCTTCCAAGCCTGTGTTATCCCAGCAGGGTTATCCCAGCAGGGTTATCCCAGTGGTGGTCCCCAGGCCCTGGGAGCGATCCGTGGCTGGGCTTACACCTCCAGTCCTGTGTCACTCCCAGTCTTCCATCACTTTGCTGAAATCTGCGTATGGTGATGGCACTTGGGTCATCAAGATTAATAACAGTAGAGTTCTGCCGGCGTTTAGTCGGAGAAAAACACCTGGAGCTGCTCTTTTATGACTGATTAATGAGGGGGGAAAAAACCGCCGTGGTTCTAATTGGCATTTGAGTTCTTTCTGAGTTTTAACATTCATGCTATGCAAATATATCAATTCCTAACAATGTCTAACAAGATCATTTGAAAATGAGTCTCCCTGGGGCATTGCAATCACGGCTTTGGGAAAGGCCTGAGCCTATTTGCCTTCCATGTATTTAGAGAAGGTGACAAAAAAATACTGTCTCCTGTTGGATGGCTGATACACTTCCATCAGGTTCAACCCAGGCGTGGGGGTGACAACAGCCCCTACCTCAGTTGTTGCCCACCCTGGAGTGTTGGAAGAAGATGCTTTCCATCCAATGCTGTGTTTGGTGCCTAATTCTGAGACACGAAATGGGCTCCTGGTAATTTTTAACCTTCATCTTCACACCACCCTTTTGCTTCATCTCTATTTGCTGCTACCTTCCAGTGGAAACTGGCAATGCTGTCCCAACAGCTTGGAAGAGAAGACTCCAGCCCTCTCTTCCCTGCCTAGCACCAGATGTGTCAGCAGAGGGAACAGAATTGCCCATAATTAATTTATCCTCATGAAAAATCCATGTCTGACTCCAACTAAGAGCTGGTGTTCAGGGTGTTGCATAACTTGGCTCCGTGAGGGAGAAGAGGGACCCACCAGTTCTGCCTCAGCAATGTGAGGTGTTCCCAGGGGTCTTGTTTACACCGGAGTGGTAAAACAAGTCCTCGACACACTTTAATGTGCTAATTGGGGGTTATTACGGCCCTTTTTATTTACGATTAGATTACGAATGTAATACTCCGTCTCATTTTGCTCTGCACTAAGAGCTGTGAAAGGATGGTAATTACCTCTCGTGTAAACCTATACTTAGATAGAAAAAATGACGTGTGAAATGAAAGGCCTGAAGAAACGGCATAATCTGTGTTTGCTTTGCGCAGACGTGCGGGAGACGCGCCCGCTCCGCTCCTGCACGGTGTTCCTGCAGGACCCACGGCCCTGCCACCTTCCTCCTGTGTCCTTCATAATAAGGTGGCCTTTTTCGGAAATACTGGCTTGGAGGGCGTGAATAATTCATCACCAGCACACAGAGCAAAGCAGACAGATTTTGCCTCAATTTCCCGCCTGGTTGGAATTCTGTGTGCCCAGGGCATCACTGCCTGCCCCAGAGCCTGTCAGAGCCTCCAAAGGAGACAGAGATGTCCAGAGAGCATTGCCTCCCTCTCCTGTTCCAAATGGGATTATGACTCCAACATTTTCGGCTGTTTGCTGTGCTGCCCCACGCTCAAGACGCCCCTTGCATTTGTCCATCTTATTGCATAGAGTGTGTCATGCTGCAACAAGAAAATGAGCAATGGATTTGTGCTTTAAAAAAAAAACAAGTCCAAGTCAAAGGCTATGAAAGCCAGAGGCTGGCGAGGAATGAAAGAGAGGATCGAGCACCCAAGAAGGCTGCGACTCCCGCCCTCAGCGGTGCATCATTCCCTGTGTCTACAGGAATCCAGCGTCAGCTCCCAACACTGGCGAGAGAATCACTGCTCCAGCAATTCCCTCGCTGCCTTCGCTGTTCATTCCCCCTTTTTTGATCTCCAAGGCCTCAGGGCGATAATTCTATTTTGACTGGAACAATAAGCTGAAGCTCTGCCCTGGCAGGGATGCACTGGGGCTGTTGTTTATTTTAAGTGACGGGTTGATCTGCGGGATGCTCGGCTCTCAGCCGGGTGATGAGGGTGCAGCTCTGTTCATCCTTGCGCTCTGCTGCTCTGCAGGAAAGGTCAATATTTCCTTGGGCAGAAAGTTTCTCCGAGCCTCGTGAGCTGTGGCAGCCACTGCTTCCAGCTCAAATGTTCAAAGGGAATTTCACAGGGACTCTGGCCCCACCACTGTCACCTCACTCCAAGGCCCTTGTGAGGGTCCACACAGCATGAAAGCCTCAAGGGGCAGGGGTGATCCCAGAGACAGACAAACCCAGTGTTGGTATCTCCTGATGGCACCTCCAACTTCCACTGGGAGAGGTGATGGTGAGGCAGAGGGATAAGATGGGCACTGCAGGGTCTCCTCCAGCCCCAGTGCCATGCGAGCATCCTGTGGGGAGCAAGGCAGGACAGCCACAGCAAGGTAGGACAGCCCCAGCACCCATCTCCTTTTGGCAATGCCAAGGCAAGGGTGCATCTCCTCTGGGTTCCACCAAGAAAGATCTTCCACATAAATTTAAAGGCATTTTTTCTTCTGGTTTGAAGTTTGCAGGAGACACACAGAGGCAGCTAACGGAGAGGTTTAAGCCTTTCAGAGCAAAGCCTGCTGACCCAGTTAAGTCACCTGTCCTAACGGGATATTGGCTAAAGCCCTCGTTGCCACTGGGAACCGCTGCAAATCCTCTCTGACAGAACACCAGGGATGGGATAACAAGGAAAGCATCCCACCAGCTGCTTGCACAGCCACATCTCACCCTGCCACGTTCATTTTGGTCCTGGGAAAGACAGGAGCCCAGCAGCACGAATGCTTCAGAGCTCCTCTCCCTGCATGCTACAGGTACATGAGCTCCAGTGCTCTGCATACCACCAGCAGGTGAGGAGAATACTGAGAAACCAGGAGTGGACACATTGCACGTGCAGCCAGGCAGGGAAATGTCTCCAGTAGGAGCTGCCACCACCCTCCCAAATATTTGCTTTGCTACAGATGTTCCTTTCTGTTTTTCCTTCCCCTTAAGCGTGTGGTTATTACAGAGAGGCAGAGGTGCCAGGTGGGACTGTAACTACCAAAATCAGGACTCATTCAGAGCTTTGATGACATCAATTAACTCCAGGATGTAAGCGCCAAGATTTCTGCAATTACAGCAGGTAAATCTCTGCGTCTGCAATAATCTCACTTGAAGTGTTTCTAATGGGTTCTGTTTCTGGATTTTGGAGACCAACATCAATATGCACCCATAGCTGTGGAGCAGAAAACAACTTCCTGTGCTGTGGCTTCTGCCTGCACAGTCTGTGTTTGCATACACAATAATATTTTGGGGGAAAAAACAACTTTTTTGTGCTGCCATCTATGTGAGGATTGAGACTCCAGTGGAGGTCAGCTCAGGGAAGTTTCAGCAAGAAGAAAAATGCCTACCCAGAGCAAGACGGGACCTGAGTGGCCACTGGAACTTACTTCTGTATCACTGTGGGGACAAACCTATGAAATTATAAGCAAAACAGAAAAAAAAAACCCATACCAATCAATTATCAAGATGTTAAAGATGGATTTTGGGCTGTCTGGGGAATCTGTTCCCTCAAGAACCCTGTAGCTGGATGAATAGTACCAGTTTTCTCATATTTACTCGAGGAGGGAGGAGCTTGGTGCTGCCCACCAGGATCCCCAACAGCTGAATGGTGTTGGAATGATGGATGGGCTCCCAGGGAGATGCCTCTGCACTAGACTGATTCCTTTTGAGCTGTTCAGCCTGAGCAGGAGAAGGGAATAATTCGTGGGTGTTCTTGTTTTGGGAAGTGCCTGATTTTCCATGCGGCTGGGAACTGGGACTGTGGTCTGGCAGTGCCAGCAGTGCTGGGACAGAGCAGGGGAAGCAGCCTTGTTGTCCTTGGTACAACTCTGTGGTGGATAAACAGTCTCATTTAATCTTCAGGGCCTTCACTCAGGCACCTTTCATCAGGACTGTATTCACTTCTTTCCTTTTTGTAATGAGGGAATTTTAAATCTGGGAGGATTTGCAGCAGAAGTGAGCTACGTATTCCAATTTCTGCACCCAGGAAATTAACTACTGAGTCCAGTCATTGTCAGAAACAGTTACAAAAAAAAAAAAAAAAAAGAAAAAAGAAAAAGAAAGAAGAAGAAGAAACTCAAAATTTGCACAGAAGAAGAAACCCAGAGTCTTTGGTGTGAAGGGAAGAGGCGTATCTCCCTGGAGAATATGATAATTTATAATGAAACATTATCTACAGCCCCATATGTTACATTTTCTATTTATGGCTAATTTGCTTAAGCATTTCTAATGTACCCCCCAAGGGAGGACAGTTTGTCTTTGGGCAGCTGGCTAGCGCTGAGGGAAGACACAAGGCAACGTTTCATCCGCGCGCGCCAGCAGCCGGGAAGCGAACAGCACCCGCTGGAAAGGTGCTTGGAGATTCCTTTGGATGGCTGCTCCCCCTTGGAGCCGGTGCTCCTGCAGCACTGCAGGGTGCTGCCATGGCAGAGGGATGCCAGGCTGGGAGAGGAGGGGACCTGGGTGTTTTGAACATGCCTTGGTCCCTGATCACTGCTGCGGCCCCCAGGCTGAGCCGCGTCCATGGGTTGCAGAGGTTAATCTCCTGCACTAAAAACTTCTGGTGTAAAAGATGTAGGGATCAGTTTTCCTGAGCCACAACATATCCCTGACCTTTCCACGAGCATCTCGTCCCTGCTGTGGGGGAAGCCAGAGAAGCCCACCCTCCTAGAGCAGCTGGGTCAGATCCAGGAGCGGCACTGAGTGAGGGAGCCCTGCTGCAGCACAGAGCCCGAGTATGAAAATGATGGATGCTCCTCTCAGCCTTGCTGGGAGGCTGAGGAGATCCTGGGATATAAACATGACAGTCTGTGTGCCGGTGTGACTGCTCAGCTCTTCCCGGGTGATATTCAGCCACAAACATTTCAATCGCATCCTCAGCGAGGGGGGATAACCCGGATGACTCTGAATCACTCTCTGCATCACTAAAATATTCTCGGATCTGATCCTGGATGTCTCAACAAGATGTTCACAAATCAGCCCAGGAAGACTTGTCCCTGCCTCTGATGTTCAAATTTTGCCCTTGAGCTCTCAGAGAGGAAAAAAAAAGAGAGGTTTTGAGCTTTCCTCCTGCTGTTTGACCCAGATGGCTCCTCACAAGCACAGAGGACTCATCCGGAGCCCAGGGCGCCAGCCTTGAGCTCCCGGCAGCCACAGCCCCACGGCAGGAGAGAAATCCATTTGGCAGAAGTGAGGTTTGCCAGCACAGCCACGGCTTGTGGAGGTGACGTGATCTGACTTCAGAGTGAGGTGATGGCTCCTTTGGTGACACTGGACTTAAGGCCCTCCTCACCAGCGGGGATGCAGAGGTACTTCCCTCCCGAGTCCATCATTCCCTCTGGACTTGTGGCTGCTCACGAGGGACAGCGAGATCATTAACTGATCAGCAGCACAGGTATGAGCTCAGTGTCAGAGAACAGGGGGCCAGTCCTGGATTTCGACGTTGATGAGTGCACATGAACACGCACAATTAGCTGGAATGGTGCTCCACAGAGAGGGGACAGGGTTACAGCTGGTGCTGGCAGGAGTGTGTGTGTCAGGCAGGGATTTGCAGTCTGGAATGAATAATCTGGTATCACCTCCTGCCTTTTCCCGGCCTATTACAGCCCTGTCCAGCTAATCAGCAGTGGAGAAGCAACTCACCTCCCTAGGTGCTCAGATGACAATTTTATGGATATTGCACACCCCTGCAACATCAATCCAGCTCCTGGTTTTGCCCAGATTATTGATTTAAAGTGTATTAACAATCGATGGCTGGACTAATTGCACGGCTGCTCTAATGGCTGCCTCTCACAGCTCCCCATTCCTGCCATGACCACAATGCTCCAGAGTGTCTCCACTCCCTCTCCCTCACTCCTGGAAGCAGTACAGCTGCCTGATGTGTGGCCAGGGATCTAACATCTCCCAATACAATATCAGCCTCCTGGAGTCGATTTCAATAGCAGAAATCAAAGCGAACTATTAAAACTCATTACCATTTTTATCTCCAGTGCTGCAGATTTGCTATAATTTTATTTGAATCTGAATGCAGATGGTATTTGCACAGGGCACCCTTTCCTCTCCCCCTCATTCTTGTTCTAAGGAATGCTCAGTTGTACCCACCAGTGGCAGAGCAGCCACCACTCTCATCCCTTTCTCAGCCTGGCTCTGGAGAGATGAGCAGGTTTGCAGTGCAGAGCGGGTGGGTGGCAGCGCTGCTGGGAAGTTGGATCACAGACAACAAAGTTCCACAAATTGGGCAAGTGTTTCAGCACATTGAAACGCCTTAAACTGGTCAGTGGGTGAACTCAGCGGTGATTTTCCTGTTGTCTCTGAGCTGCACAAGTATGAGTAGCAAAAATGAGTTTGGTTCAGCAGCTGCTGGGCTCTGGGAGCTCCCACGTTCCCCAGCCTCGGCATCTCCTCAGCAAGCAGATGCTGAATTTGCTTCTTTTTGCCAAAATCAAAGTTTAGCATCTGTTTTTACAGTAAATCCTGCGCTGCTTCTGCAGTCCCTTCCAGTGCCTTGGCTTGGGTGTGCTCCTGCAGGAGCTTCCTGGTACCTTGCCAAGATGTCAACAGGGAGGATGCAGGTGCCAAGGAGCTGCCCTGGTCTCTCTGTGGCCCTTAAAGCAGACAGACCCAAACCCCATTGCTTCCCCAGCCCTTGGCACTGCCTCAGGCACAGGGTGCCGATGCTTAAGAGCAACGTCAAGAAACTCAACACATCCTACTGGGCTGTTGAGAGCAGCTGCTGGGAAAAAGAAGATCCAATTCCCTCCTCAGAGGAGGAGGGATGGCAGCCAGCAGCATGCTGGAAGGAGATGGCTAGGCAAATGTCACCACACAGGGGTCCTGCCAGGGACCTGCAGTGGCCAGCTGAGTCTTGCTGCCCCTTGCCCACCTGGGCAGATCCATTTTCATGCTGGCCCCTCCCTGGGAGTTGCCACATGGCTCTACTCACATCATGTGTGAACTGCGTTTCACTGCATGCAGCCCACGGGCTGATTAAAATTAGAACAGTTTAACATGATGCTGGCACTCCAAGCAGCACAGAGCAGCAGAGGGAGCTGGGGTGAGAACCCCAAGCCCTTGGGACTGCCAGGCTGGCATGGGGCCAGCAGCAGGAACATCCCACAGGATGCTGGAGCACAGAACCTTCTCCAGTGCTGGGGTTCCCGTGGTGACAGCAGCACCACATTTCCCACTTTGCCAGAAATGCCCATCAAGTGGCAGATTAACACCTAACCTGAAAGTTCCAGAAAGGGAGAGCCACACGCTGCCAGGAAAATCACCTGCAAAAGACTTTTGGGCCATTTTCCTGCCAAAGGCACTCCCTGGCTGCAGGAGGATTCCTGGGGACATTGCTACCTGTGCCATGGGACTCTTGGTGCCTGACACATCCTCACAGCTCAAGCTTGGACAGCTTTCTGCCAAAACAAGCTGATGGGTCAGACAGGGATTGATGGCCATGCCTTGTGAAGGCACCTGAACCCAGCCTGCTGGTCTCAATACAGGAGCAGATGCAGTCTTTCCCAAAAATCCATCCTTTACAGTGATCTTCTACCTCTTCCCTGAGTTTTAGCATGGGAATCTAATCTTTCGCAGTGAGCAGAGGTTCCTTTTTGACAGAGAAATTAATATTCATTAGCCATCAGGGAAGAAAATGCTGAGCTATCATTGCTTCATTAGATTTAGCCAAATACCAACTAAATGTAATTACTTACATAAACTCCTGTGGCAGGTCTTGAAATTTGTAGCCAAAAGAGAAAACCTAAGGAGGAAGTGTGGAGATTGGCCTCGGGGTCTGAACTCACTGCTGCTCTCAGAACAGCCATAAACAGACACAGCTTCAAAAAGTGTCTCTCAGCCTTTGTCATCTCCTTTTCTGCTTGTTTATAACCACCAAGAAAACACACCAGGTGGCCCCAGAAAGGAAGTGGAAGGAGAAAACATCTTCATTCTCTCTAGATGCTGTTTTACTTCGTGCACCCATGGGGGATCACAGGAGGGCTGGACCTCCCTCCAGTCTTGGGTGTGGGCCAGAGCAGGGCCAGCAGCTCCCGAGGTGTCCTGTTTGGTTTTGTGGGTGGGGAAATGCAATCTGTTCCCCCACGCTTAATTAAGCTAATCCAGCCTTCCCCCTCCCCTTCTGCTTCTCTTCCAATAACAGCAGTGGCATGGGGCTGTGCGAGCCCCAGCGGGGATCTCCTGGTGAAGTTCTGATCCATCCCAGCCCACCACGGGATGCCTTGGGATGTTCTGCAGTGCATGGTTATCACTTTGGGATGCTCTCCAGCGTGAAGAAGCCAGGTCACTGCCATGGGATGATCTCCAGGGTGAGGAAGGCAGGTCACATCTCCTCCTCCCCTGTGTCCTGACCAATGTTAAACACCTTTGGCAGACACCTGAGGGGAAGCAAAGGCTCTTGTCTGCCTTTCAGATCCACTCTATAATTACAAAGCTCATTCATTTTAGCACCCTGCTATCCCATAATTGATGTTGGGTACCTCTCACAATGAGCCTGATTTAAATGTATACATGTTTCTCCTTCTCCTGAAACCCTGCTGGCTGTGAGACACCTAATTAACAGCAGAGCTTTCAAAGTCTCCCTAACAAATGCATCCCCGTGTTTCTGAGCACAAGGACTCTCATTAGTGAAGCTGTGCTTTGTGATTATTTACACCCCTTCTATAATTAAAAATTCTGAAAGCTAATTACAATTATCCATCAGTTTTCCAACATCCCGGGACTGGAACCTTCACCTTTTTTTTTACCATTGCTTTTCTCTGTTACCCAACATCCCGTCAGGCATCCACGAGCACCTCTGGCTCCCCGTTCCTCCTCTTCCCTGGGGCTCCTTCTCACGGGACACCCGCTCTTATGATGCGATTTGCTCTGTTGTTGCCATGATTTGTGTTTGCTTTGCCAGACAGGAGAGGAATCAAATATCAGCAATTGCTGTTGGCTCCAAGGGGAGCTCCAGGGAGCGTGGAGATGCTCACACGTGCGTGCAAGGAGCGGCGGTGCTGAGGAATGGCACATGGTTACAGTGCCTCTCCCAGCACCGGGTGTCCCGTCTGTGCTGCCTCTCCAGGCTCTGGACAGGTATTCCCATTGCCATGGCAACACACAAGCTAAGCTGGGTGTTGTCACCCACAGCCCCCACTTCCCCCTTGCCCCACAACCCCCCCATGGCACTTCTGGGTCCTTCGGAGCAGCGCTGAAAAGGAACTGTGAAAAATGACTTTGGAATCGAGTGAGTTCCCTGGTCGGGCTGAGTCTGGGAAGTCATAATCTTAATATGAACATCTTTAAATATCCTCACTAATGGGCTCATTCTTTAATTTCCTGAAGCAATGACAGTCTCAACAGACCCTATATCACAGCTAAGATGGGATCTGTCACTGAATGGCTGAATTATATTTCATCTTTTATTTTTATCAGCTCTGCTGACTTATTTATGACATTTAGAGTCTCGGCTGGCTTTTGTCTGGCCTGTACTTTGCTGCTGCTCAGAAAGGAAAAAGCAATAGCTTATAAAGCCATTTTCACAGCATCCCCATAATTTTAGGCTGTGTCTGAGGCTTCATTTTGAACGAAACTCAGTAGATAAACTGTTATTCATGGCAACGCCTGCAAAGTCCTCAGCAGCCCCCAGAGAACGCTGCCTGCTCAGAACAGGCTTTCCCTCAGATTTATTTGTGAAGAACAAAGGGCAATTTTCCCATCCTGGCAGCAGCAGCCCACGTGGCAGATGCCACTCAAGGGGGTTATCTTCCAGAACTTCTTTTATTGAAAACATAATCAAATTCCAGGCTGTGTGTGGCCAGGGAGCGAGCCCTGGGGAGCGCTTCCCACGTGCAGCTGGCTGTGTTTGCTGTGGGTGGCCGCTCCATGACCAGTGCCAGCCAAAATTCCACCCTGGGCATGTGGCACAGCAGAGGAGCCCTCTCTCATTTTCCTGCCAGGCACCCTGGGGTGGTCTGTCCCACATGGCAGCCAGTGTGGGGACAAGGAGGTGACTTCCCACTTGCCTTGTCCCTCTCCTCACTCCTCGCAGAGCTTTTCTCCCCTCAGCACAGCCCGCAGTGAGTCTCAGCCAGGCTTTAAGCATCTGGGCATTGTGAGTCCGGGTGTTGCTGAGCCAACAGAGCAGTTGGTCGTGTTGTCCTGGACACATTCCCATGCTCCCTGCTCTGCTCATGAGTTGGCTCCGGGGTTAGGAGCCCCTGGGAGCAAGGAGCACCTCCCAGCCCAGGCACTGCTGGCCTGGCTCAGCTGCTCTGTGGCACGGGATGGCTGAGTGCCATCTGCCAGCCTCACCTCGTGGGCCTGGGCCGCTCCCGGCGGGGCACAGACGAGCCGCCGGCAAATGTCGGTGACCTCCAGGCAGCCGCAGTTTGGGGACAGGGGAATTTCCTAGCAGAAGGAGAGAGCATAAAGGAGCCGGGGGAGCAGAGGTGAAGCTCCAAGAGCTCCTCCCGAGACCCAGCAAGTGCCAAAGTTAATACATTAAATATAGTTTGTACGTGCTCTGCCAGCCATTAGGAATGTGCTTGTTTTGTCATTGCTCTGAGGCAATCACGGGAAGCGTCTGTCCTCTGAGAGCATGAGGGAAAATGAGAGTGCCCTGAGCTGGAGTGGCCAGCCAAAAATAACGGATAGCTTTATCCTTGGAAGGAAATTGGGCACTAATTGGAGGGCAGAAGTTGGGTGAAGCAACATGACATTTTCACGTGCTAGGGGTGTGTGGGCTGTAGGCGACATTTGGGTGCCTCATGTGCCATCAGCCACTGTCAGAGGACAGCAGCTCTCACCAGGAGCCATGTCCCGTCCCGTGGCCTTCCAGTGCCTCACCTCACTGCAGCTACAGCCTGGAATAGCCACAAAGCACTGAGTGACCTGGATAAAACACTGAGGTGTCCATCTCCTGCTTGCCAGTGGATGATCCCTTAACAGGGAATCTTAAGGGAATCCCTTAACAGTGTCTTAGCTCTGAGTGCTGGGCTGGTGCTGCTGTCAGTGTGGGCTTTTTTGGGGAGCAGTGGCCATGGGGGAGAAGCCTCCCAGCCCATCTGGCCCATTTCCCCGTCACAGCTCCAAACCATAAGAAATTTCTCTCAGCCGTATGAATATTTAAAGTAACTCGCCGGATCTCAAGGGCTCCCCACCTACCCTTCTTAGGGGTGGTAATGAGCTCTGAATAGGAAATTAGGAATAATTATAACCCATTCATCCCTCTAATAATGAGTCAAATAATTCCAGACCCTGTTGACAGAACTGCTCTGGAAGTTCTCCATCCTGTGTGATCTGAAGTGCTGCCTGAGTTGGTGGCTTCTCTCTTTACATTACCTCACAGACTTTACAGTGCTTTTAGCTCAAAGTAAACTTTCCAATTCCAGCGGTGACTTAAGGAATTCCCAGGCACGTCCAAGGACAGAAAGCCAAATTCTGCATTCCCAAAGTTAATATATAGAGAGACAACAAGAGAAAAAAGGAGCTTATGACTAAACACTTCGGGAGTTGACGAGCACGGCAGTATTTTAAGCTCCTGCCTGCTATCTTTGGACTGTGACTCTCTGATGACTAACAAAATATTTGCTTTTTTTCTCTTTATGGGCCTGTGATTTCACTGTCTGAATCTTGTCCTATTGACCCAAAGAGCTTCAATTTCAAACCTATTAAAACCTAATTTTCTATACCAGGCTCCTGAGACAGACACTAACTTCCATAGAATAATTTGTTTCTTTCCTCTAAAAAAAAAGTAAAGAAAAAAGGGAGAAGCAAAGGACATTGGAGTGGTTGTTCAAAGGGAAGTCCAGGCCAGTAGCTGCCTGTGTTCACTGCTGATACTTCCCTCTGCAGTGTCCTTCCAGAGGAGGAGCAGGAACACTCCTTGGATCATCGCCCGTGGAGCAGCAGCTCTGTTTGCACATGAGAACTGTGGTTCCCTGATAACACCCAGAGCCCCTGCACCATCCTGCCATGGGCAGCACTGGCAGCCAAGGTCTGTTCTTCTGGGACAGAGCAAACTTCCAGCCTCCTCTGCCTCCAAAGTGTTTGGGTTTGCTGTATCCCAGTCACTCAACACTGGTCGACAGCTGAGCCTCATGTTCTGTGCTGTCACCAGTGGGAAAATTGAGGTGTTTTGGTGGGCTGGGCTGCAGCAGTGCCATGGAGCCACACTGATCCTCCCTCCTGTGCCTGGCCTGCTTGGGCGCCAGTAAACCCTAGACCTGGTGCTATTCTGCCAAAACATCCTTTCATATTCTCCATCGTGATAATGCTTTGTTGGATAAGTGCTTTTTAAACCCTACAGATAGATAGAGTATCTGGAGTGGCATTTTAAAAGAGAAAATTGAGACAAGATTCATTACAGGCACCAGTAAATGTCAAACATTTTATCAACTGTGTAAAGTGCCGTGTTAAGCTGTCTTTTCCCCCCAAAGCTTGATTAAAACTATAAATGCCTTTTAAATATTAATACAATTCTTTTCTCCGTGCAGCTTGTTTGGTTATTTGCAGTGACAGGAATTGGATGGTTCTTGGTGGAGGAGGCATCAGGAACCCTGAGGCTCTGCTTGGCCCCGGCAGGGCAGCTGCACATCCCACACCCTGTCCCACTGCAGGACCTGTGCCCTGCCAGACTCAGCCCTGCTCTGAAATCCTCCTGCTCACGTCACTGTCACACGTGGCACGGTGTCTCTAACAAGTCCCCCTCGCTAAGCTGTGTTTAATTAAAAGCTGGCTCTCTGTTGCGGGTGCTAATTAGCGCTCTTTGCTTGGAGGCGCAGACTCCATCAATATCTAAATCCATAGTCGAAACCCGGCACAATAATAAATACTGTGCTGGCTGTTTCACCAGGATCCCAAAGTTCTCACTGTGTATCCAGCCCCAGCAGCGCTGAGTGAGTCACCCAGGCCAGCCCCCAGGCTGGGAAGGGTCCATGCCTTTCCCCAAGAACTCCTGGAATCTACACAAAACTTCTGCTTCAGTGTGTTTTTCCTTTGAGACTTGCTGGTTTTTGCTGCTCTCCTTGGGCAGGGCCATGGGGAACTCCTGACCCTCAGTGAGTCCCTGCAGAATCTTTTCAGGGAGCCAAGATGTGTAAAGATATTCAGAGTCAGCCTTTCAAGCAAATTATTCACTATAAAAATGACTTCTGTTCCAGATGCATCCAATCTTCTTAAAGGGTGCGTCTCCCAATAGCAGAACGA
This sequence comes from Chloebia gouldiae, assembly GCA_003676055.1. Classification (NCBI taxonomy): domain Eukaryota; kingdom Metazoa; phylum Chordata; class Aves; order Passeriformes; family Passeridae; genus Chloebia; species Chloebia gouldiae. The sequence goes on from QUSF01000079.1 coordinate 1,571,652, forward strand.
ACTCATGAAAAATACATGACCTGGAGCATCTCTGGAATATTTATTTATCCAGCAAGTCTCACTCAGGGCGTTATGACGCTGCCAAGGGTGGGCTGCACTGTCAGGAGCTGGCACCAGTGACAACCTCTGGAGCCACCAGCTCTCACCCTGCCAGGTTTTGGGGACTAGCCAGTGCTCCTCTGTGCCACCCACAGGTACCTCACCAGGGAGTTCAGAGTTTGTGTCTTGGCCACAGGATAAGCCAGTGAACACTGTCCAAAGAATCCAGTGCTGGATCTACCAGTGAGGTTTTGGGGCAGACACAAAGCTGTGCCAGGTGGAAGCAGCTTGGGGGTACACCTGGGCTTGGGGGGACAGCAGTCCCTCCAGTAGCTGGATAAGGCTGAGCCAGTGTTTTTTCTGTGTTTTTCTGAAGTTTTCCCTGTGAGCTGCCTTCAGCCAGGAGCTGCTCTGGCAGCTTCACCTGCCTTCCTTTCCCTAATTGCATGAATAATGCTGCCCTGCTGTCGGACAGACGTGCTGGCCCTGAGATTTAGGCTGGGTGGTGGCATGGCAACAAGGCTATACATTCATTTTGCAGCTCTTGATAGGTAAACAAAAAGATAATAAACAAATTAACTCTGTGTGAGGATTAAGGCTGCCTGTGGTCAAATGAAAAGGCTCTCTCATGCCAGAGCTTTCTGCTCGCCTGGTCCGGTGAGGGGAGTGGTGCAGGTGCCAGGAGCTGTGTCCCAGCTGCCTGGGGAAGGGACAGCCACATCACTGGGAAACTGTAAAGGAGTTTCAAACTCGTGCTGCTGTGTCAAATATCCAAACTTGTCCTTAAAGAGCAGCTCTTCACCCAAAATGACAGCGCTCACTGCTAGAGACGTTAATGATGCTGCCCATCTGCCAGCACCGGTGCTTGGCTTTGGCTATGCAGGCACTGTTTGGCAGAGGCACTTAAAAAGACGGAGAGGAAAAAGGGATGCAGAGAGCGTGGGGAGAGTGCAGAGGTTGCTCTGTTGCAATAAAACTGAGATTTAATGGTGCTGGGTGAGACCGCTGTGCACACTGCAGGAAATTCAGGCTGAAGGCCCGGTGCCTTTGCCTCTGAGTATTTGCCCTTCATAGATGAAGGAGCTGGTAACTGCTTTCCCCAGACAGCCTCGATGGCTCTGGAGCATGGTGGTCTCCTGCCTGGTATCGGGAGGAGCCTAAATATCTCCCCTTGTACCTGAGGGCAGTCCTCAAGGGAGAAGTGTGGAATGGGAAACAGCTTCCAGGGGTAACTTCATCCCTGCATCACCCCTGATAATGACCCATGCGTTGTCAGACTGAAATCCTGTGCCAAGGGCACCGCCGCAGTGGGCTGGAGTCAGACCTTTAACTGCCACAGCAAGGAGGTTATTTATTGCTCAGATATTGCCTGGCAGCAGGAGGTTCGCACAGGCCCAGAGAGAAGGGAGGGTTGACAGCTCCAGCCTGGGCAGTCCTGCAGAACACCCCTGATTCCCAGTTACATAAAGCTCCTTATGCAGCAAACAATTGTGTTATTAAAGGCAGAAGGACAAGGTCCGATGTAATCCAACGACTGTGACTAACTGGATTTATGGGCTCACTCCCACTGCTCGGTGCAGTAGCAGAAAGATCCCTCAGATCTTAAAGGAACTAATTTTGGCAAAGATCCTCAGCAGTGATTGTTCCCCTGGAGAGGGGACAAGGGCATGGAAAGAGGTTGGCGTGGTTAAGATTTTCTCCGTTGGCTTTTCCAGCATCACAGTGTGAGCAGCCCACACAGGTACGGAGGTGGGTTTGTGCCTGTGGAGGTGGGTCAGAGCCTTAACACCATTATTCCTCCAAAACCATACCAGGGAAAAGCCTGATTGGGGGTGGGGGGGTCCCCACTGTGACCTTCCCCTTGGGTCTTCAAGCTGTTTTGGGGACAGCAGGAGGTTTGATCTCTGGAGGCGATGCTTCCCACCCACACTTGGCTGGCTGCTGTTGTGGCTGCTCCAGGTTTGGCTCCAGTGCCGATGCCCTCCCACTGCCACCCAGCTTCAACGAGTTCTCTCTGGCTCAGCAGTGGGATGAAAACCTTTTTTTCCTTTTTTTCCTTTTATCCAAGCAGGCATTGAGGGGTGTCCATCATCCCCTGGGTGTTTTCCTAGAGATGAATGCATCCCATGGTCCATGGTGCTTCGAGTCCTCTGTGTTTGGAACTTTTCCAAGTTTCCGTCTCCAGGTCTCGCACGATGAGTTGGGTGTTGGTGTTCCTGCCATGGTCTATTGTCACCCCTGGGGAGGGAATAGTGTCATTCAGTGCATGGTCTGAAGGGGAAAGCAGGCGAGGAGGAGGAGAAGGAGGAGGAGGCGGCTTTGGGAACAGCTCCCCACTTTCCCCATTTCCCATTTCTCGTTTTTCCTCTCTGGAAAATCCTGCAGAAGGCTTCCTGGGCTCAGAGTGCCACAGCATCCCCACGGTGGCCATTCAGGCCGGCTGCCTTATGTAAGCAAGGGAGGGACCTTGCAGAACTCTCTCTCTTCCGAGGCTGATTTAATTAAAAGCCAGTTTTATGGTGCCTGCGCTAATTATAACTTTTTAGCCCAGAGGGTCAAAATGAACTTGTTGCTCAGAATTCTGTTATTCAAATCTGCTGCGAAGAGTTTGGATGCTCAGAAATTTTCCAAATAATTCATCTCTATAAATGTGCTTTGCTGATAGGGGTTTTTTCTCACTTGAAATTTTTTTGTGTGCTTGTATGCAAAGGCGACCGCCTGGGGATGTGTTCCTTGTGAAAAGTAGGGATGCTGATCCTTGGAACTATTATGCTGGTGAACAGTAATAATTATCTGTGTTTTTTAATACCACAGTGTAAGATATCCAGGCAACTGAGCACTGCAGAAGGAAAAACCACCCCGGGGAAATACCGAATGCTTTTCTCTGATGAGAAAGGCAGAAGATTCCCATTGGGATGAACTGTTGAGAGCACAGGCTCCAGAAGCATCAACCTGCAAAGGAGAGGGCAAAGGAACCACTCCTGACTTCTCTTACACCTATTTTGGAACACACTGAGAAAATTGAAAGAAGAAATAAAAGATTAGTCTATGTTCAGAGCAGGAAAAGGCAACATGAGATGGAGTCTGGAGCAGAGATAGGTCTCCTGGGCACAAGCTGTTTTTCCTGAAGGCACAGTGAAAAATTGTGGCAAACTCTCCCAGGAATGTTTAACTCTCTATCCAGTGATGTCAGAGCTGTTCACATCCTGCCTCACCAGCCTCAGTGGCTCTTATTCCTAAGGGGTGAGATGAGAGAGCAGCTTATCCATTGCTCCACACCAGTGTTCCTGGAGCCCCAGCCAGGAAATCTGGTGCTTGGCAGCTCCAGAACCAGCAGCAGGCTCAGCTTTGGAGACTGAGCTTGAGATGGGTTCTGCTGATGGAGCAGAGCAGAGGTGGGGATACACATCTCAACCCCCTCTTCACAGCAGCCTTTCCTTCCTGAGCATGAGGAGCTGGCATTTAAAAAGGGAAAACCCAGCAAAGTTTGTTGAAAAGGTTTCAATCTCTTAATAAGCAAATTGCTCACTTAATTACATTAATGATGCCTTCACTGAGCTACTGTTACTGCCAATACAAAGGGAAAAAAGGAGAAGGGATAAAAAATCTCCTGGATTAGCAAAACCTCGATTACAGACAAGTGAGGGACACGACCCTCTGTAAAGCTCCATTACTGCCTGCTGTGCTGGTTCTCTTTGGTGCTCCCCACATGCAATGGTGCTTGGGAAGATGCAGCTCTCAGTGTCTGAGATTCCTACAGCCACATGCTGGTTGGGATAAAAAAAATCCCAGGATTTCAAGGTGCACAAATGTCAGCGTTCAATCAGCACAAGGTGGCCCATGAGGGCAAGGCCCCATCAGCCCCTGATGATCCCACGGGAATGCTGCCATGGAGCAGCAGTGTCTCTAAGGATATGCTTAAGCATGCTGCTAATTAGTGCTGGTGAGAACACGTGCAGTAATTACACTTTTGTGCCGTTAAAACAGCAGCGACAATTGTTGGATAAATAGACGGAGCAAAAGCAAATATGTTTGTTTCTCCCTTACCTTGTACATTACAGGAAGACGCACCAGCTGCCTCACAAAACATATTTGTTATTCACTCAGAACACACTTTAAAAACCGGGAATAAACAGCAGAGTCAAAATATTTGGTTTCTACAGCAAGCTGAGGCTGCTGAAGGACTTGTCATGGCATGGAAGCTGAGGAGCAGCGAGCCACGAGTTTGTGACATTACAGCAAGGGAGGAATATTCTGAGATCAAAAGGTTCCTGTTCAGCTCGGGCTGCTTTGACATTGAGCTGCCACAGCATCAAGTCACATCATTGCACAGGCACGGATCCTCACCCCATGAGGGAGCCAGCCACCTTCATTACTCCCAAGGGAGCAAAGCTTTTCTGAAACCCTCCTCTTTGCTGACTCCTCACTTCTAAAACACTCCAACAGCTCCTCCATTGGAGGCTCATTTCAGCAGCATGTGGATAAATGCTGACAGCACTGGGCAGCTGGGCTTTTGTGAAGGATGCTCCTCCAAGGTGGAGCAGAGGGGCACTCCTGGTCTCATACAGATCCCATAGATTTATGTTAATGGCACAGTCCACCAGACCAGGCTGCTCCAAACCCTATTTAACCTGGCCTGGAGCACTTCCAGGGATGGGATATCAACAGCTTCTCTGGCCAAGCTTTCAGGCACTATGAGACCCATTAGCTGGGGTGGGAGGTCTGGAGGGGCACTAGTGACAGCCAAGCACGTGCCATGCCCACCACCGACCTTCCCCACACTGGGAAGCCAAATAATCTGGTTTTCCTCAGCCCCGGACAGAACAAGCTCAACATAAATATTCATCTGCTCAAGTGAAAGCAGGAGCTATTGTTTCCTCAAGTGGAACTAAGTGAAAAGCGATGATAGTTTTCTGAAAAATGTTAGATTATGTACACAGAAGAAATTACATATAAACTTATTAATAATTTAACAGCTTGTTAATGAGCGAGCTTCGGTCTCATAGCTGAGCCAACCCACCCTTTTGCTGCCACGGGTGGCTGGGCAGGGGCAGCTCAGGAGCCCAGATGCTTTTCACGTTTTAAGTGATGAGCTCGGGAGGCCACGCTCCAGGAGGGGATAGGAGAGGCCAGCTGTGGGCTGGGATCCAGCAGCACAGTAAACCCCTCATCTGCAGCTCCAGATGCCTGCACACAGCCTGGAAGCATTAGCTGCATTATACGCTTTTGAAATTCTCATTTAACATGTATAAATGGAAATTATTTTATTTTCTAATGCAAGCAAAAAATTTGCATTGATAGAAAACGCCTGTTCCTGGAGCAGCGCTGGTGTGTGGCACAGCCAGGGCCTCTGGTCCTGAACCTCCTGCAAATGGAGTTTGTCACTTTTGCTGGAATTCCCAGCATCCCAAGCACTGAGATGTGCTGTGATAGTGAACTGTGGGCACTGTTAGCTGTGGGAAGGCCCAGGTCAGGTCTGGCTGTGTCCTTGAGGAGTCTCTGTGGAGGTGACAGCAATGATAAGGCGGCTGCTCGGTATTGGTGTGGTGCTGCTTTCAAAAATGTGTGTCACATCATTCTGACCCATGCCAGGATCACAATATGCTCCTCTAAATAGGTGCTGGTTAAAGCCAGCGAGGTGTTTTCACTGAGGTGGGTGGAAGATTTGTGCATAATAAACACTAAAAGCACGAAATGCTGGGAAATCCCGACAAGAGGAGGATTGTTACCTCTGGTGACAACACCTACACAAAGATCACTTACTTGTGGATTAATGGACGGGGAACCCAAAATATTCCATGTAATTGTATATGTGAGTTTCTTTTCACATTGAAAAAACCCTGCCCAGCCCCAGCCTCCATCACGCAGCAGTGGGAAGGTGACAATGCCCAGCTGTGAAGCAGGATCAGCAGGACTGTGTGAGTGGGTGCAGCAGCTGAACTCAGCTGCAGAGGAAGCTGCTCAGATGGCAAAGGTTTTGAATCCTCTTGTCAGAGTCTGAGCTGCTCCTTGGTGCCTTCATGCCCTTTCTCTCTGTGTTTCGGAGTGGAAAGACCTTCCTATTCCTCACAAAGCCAAGCCTCCAAGCTCAGGGAAAGCTGTGTTTCTCTCTGAGTGTGCATTGAATTGGTGGTAGAGAAAAAGGCAGGAATACCTCCCAAAACAAGTGATAATGAGATGGACTCCAGGCACACCATGTCCCTGCTGTGCCACAAAGAGCACCAGCCTTTCCCCTTGCACCTGCCCCTTGGGGACATCATTTCCACTCAGCAGCTGAGCTGCTCCTGCACTTTGGGAAAATGCAGGAGTGGGTGAGGAACGGGCAGAACTGGTGAGCAGAGAAGTGGTGGGGCAGGGGGGCATGCAGGAGGTGGGCACTCCTGTCCCTGCTGGGTCTGGGGATGCTCACTGCAGCAGCAGCAGCTCGGCTGCAAGGCACCGATCAATGAGTTTGCACTTAATTCTCTTTCCTCTTCAGACACAAGGACAATTTAAATTGAAATGTCACCTAGATTATTCAAATTTGATGTAATCTGCTTCCAGATGTCAAGCCTGCATTGACGATAATCTTTTTTCCCCCATGAGCTAATTTGCTTATTCCTAAAGGAAGCGATGCAAGGTCTGGTTAACATGACTTTGCAGAGGCTGTGTTGGGATTTGGGCAAACAGGGTTTATCACTGGGGCTGGCAGCTCCTCCCCAACCTTCTCTGTTAAAAAGCTCTTTCAGAGGCGTTAGCAGCAGGGATTTCCACATCTCAGTGGAAAGGCTCCCTGCAGAAGATGTGTAGGTTTAGAGGGGGGAAAAAGGAGTCCTATTGAATTTTTTCATTTGTGTGGCTGCTGAGGAGTTCCATTGCATTATTCATCCTGGGAACTGGATAAACCAGGAAAGTTAAAGAGAAAAATTGCTGCTGTAAGTCAAAGTGTTTTAACATGCAAATGACGGGATTTTTATTCCTAACAATAGAACTGTTAGATTTTTAGTTTTATACCCTATATTCTCAGCTCACTATGCAGACATGGGAGTCCTACAGCTCTGACTGTCATCTTCCTTATTTTCATTTCTTCGAGCAGCTCTCAGATCCATGGTGAATTTTACGGATCTGCCCTTTTCCACTGCATCTGTTGGAGCAGGGGAAAGGATCCAGACAACCCAGGGAGTCACTTCTCGGCCTGAGTGCCAACATCTTCGATGCCAAAACCACAGAATAGCAATTTCCCCGCTTGGAGGTTTCACTGTGGGGTTTTCAATCTCAGATGTTTGTTTTTTTTTTTCACAGACCTGTGTCAACTGCTCAGGGTGAAGGTGCTGGCGATCCACGGGACAGACAGTGTTGTGTCTGAGCTGTCCCTCCCGTGTGGCCCTGGGGGAGGTGACAGCCAGCTCTCCTGGCCACACACACCAGAGGTGTCTGCTGGGGTGTTTGATATCCAGCTGGAGCAGCAAGGTGCTTGTGCAATGCCAAAGGCGTTTTGGAAGTTTAAAGGTACACGCTGACCCCGCCGCTTGTCAGTGTGATACTCTGGGGCTCTAAAAATAGAGCATCTCTGACCAAGGAGAGATATTTTTGGAAAAGCTCGTTACTGCAGCCGATCCGTGTCGCTACTCCGGCCCCTGCTCCAGCCTTCCCCTCGTTTCCTGCTGCACATAAATTTTGCCAAGTGCCAAGAAAGGGAGAGTGTGTGTCCTTGCAGGGTGGCACCCCTGGCTGCCCTCCCATTCTCGAGCTGGGGTCCCTGTCCCACTTGATGGGATGTGCAGCCTGCTTGCTGCTTTATCCACCCCTCAGACCATCAGGTGTGACTGGGGGAGCAAATTAACAAGGTGCTTGCAATCAGGTAGTCAGTCTTGAAGCAGGGGAGTGGCAGGAGATGCAATTAGTCACTGCTGCACCACAGGGAATGCTGCTTTGAGCCATGAGAAATGGTTGTGTATGGGCTGAACTGAAGGGAATACCCCCAGCAGGTTATTTGCCAAAATCACTGCTCCAAACAGGATTTGAGAGGTATTCCAGATGTAGAGGAGTGGGAAGAAGTTATGAACCCCAGCTGGAAATATGCTCGACAAGAGCAGGAGTATGAGGTGTATTTGTCTTTTTGCAAGTGATAAAAGAAAAATCTACTCTTTGGTGTTGGCTGCCAGCAGAAAGCTCCGTGATCATGATGGAAACTGTCTCAGACGGCTCTTACGAGCATTGAAATTAATATCCTTCCTCATTGGAAGTGGCACATCCAACTACTCCCTGAAAGGTGAACATTAATATTCTGATTTTCAGTCGTTAGACACATGCTTTGGCCTCAGAGCTGCAGACATGGGGGAGGAGGGAGGAAAACAGCTCTGAGGTTGGGTACCTCAGTTCCATCCCCACAGCATCAGCAGAGGAACCACCTCTGATCCTGTTGGAAAGGTTCTCCCATGATGTTCCTACATCTCTTTGCCATCTTGGAGTGTTTCCAATGCGAGTAAAACAGAGAGGAACCTTCCTGAGAGCAGCCTTGTTATCTGTGGCATTTCAGGGTAATTGATGCCCAACATCTCACTGACTCTCTGGTAGGAAATTGTGTTGTTGGTTCCGCAGCTCCTGCAGGAGCTGTGTGAGAAATATTGAAATAAATTGATCCAGCTTGGGGTTCCTGGATGATTTTATAGCAAATTTTTCAATGCAGGCAAGACACAGCATGAGTTATGCTGGCACAAGGAGGAGGGAGATGAGGATGTGGTGGCCTGGTTGCTCACATTGTCACCAAGAAAGAGTTTGTGTCTCAGCATCCCCCACTGCCCCCATGAGGGATCCAGCTGAATTCTCTGTGCCTCAAGTTTTCCTTCTTTTGCTTTTTTAATCCTCTCCTAATTGGGGAGCCAGCAAAAGCTTTTTTTTTTTTTAAAAAAAAAAAAGAGGAAAACAAACAAAATTAATGAGCAGCGTCAGGGGAGGAAAAAAGCTTTTTCTGGACAGAGTCCTTGGCACGGGAAGGAATTCACCGCTCCTCTTGGAGAGTGTTAAGCTGGCTGTGAGCTGCCAGAGGAGGAATTCAAGTGAGAACCAAGTGCCTGGAAGCAAAGTTTGCCACAGCTGCCCTCTGCTTGGCTCCTGGAGCGCCTCTGCCCCAGGCACAGGTCATCGATGCTTTGTGCCCAGACTAAATGGCTTTTGGATCTGCAACTCATTTGTCAGCGGGAGCAAACAAGCTGTTGCTGGGACTGACGGTGTCCTCCCAGCTGGTTGAGCTCACAGGCATTCCCAGATGAGAAAGAGTGGGACCAGCAACCATTAAACCTTCCCTTAAGATCCATCTGGAGCTGGCCCTTGGATTACAGCAGCTGAGCATCCCCAGGCCGGCTGCTGTGCCCCAGGCAGCAGATCCAGAAATCCCCTGGAGCATCCCACATTCTCTCCCCGCTCCCTGGGAGCTGTGCTGCCAGGAGCTGGTCAGTGCCAATGTTTGCCAGCGTGGAGATGAGGGCTGCTGGTGCCAGAAGAGGCTGATATGCTTAGCCATGAACCTGTGGGATGAGGTTCACTTGTCTGGGATCAGGATCAGGGTCTCTGCTGAGCCTTGGAGTTTCTCAGTTTCTCTGGGACACCAGCTTCACTCAAAGCAAGCACTGGCGTGTGCTTACACGGGTGAGGGGGGTGGGATGGAAATGGTAAATTCCTGTTTATGTTTATATACAGCAGCTCCTGGTATAAACTTCCTTCTCTTCCATTTCTCCTTGCAAAATATGGGGGTTCCATTTTCTTACCCTTGTGTTTGACTCTTTCTGGCCAGTGACAATTTTGGGATTGAATTTTTGGCTTGTTTCTCACTTTGGGGTGCTTTGGCATCTCTTGCTGATGGGGAACTGATCAATCTTGCCTTGTGTCTGAGCATCCCCAGTGCTCTCTGTGCACATGTGCTCTTCCTCTCTTTCTCCATGGGCCACCCCAGCCCTCCAGAGGTATCAGCCACTCATTCCTCGTCCTGAACAAGGGGTGTCATTGCTTCTTTAACAATGCTTCTTTTCAGCAGAAACTTTGGAATTTGCCACAAAGTCTTAGGTAGAAAGAACAGAGTTCTGCTTCAGCATGAAGCGAGGAACCCACATGGAGGCATTTAATGCCTTGCAGGGATTATTAGATACAAAATGCATTGGAAAGAAAGCATGCCATAAATCCCAGCCTTTCCATAAACTCTAAATCTGTTACACGTTAGACCGTAATCTTCTGAAACAAAAGTGACTGCACCAAATAGAGAGTGTTATTGTTTAAATATTCCTACTGGGAAATGCTGCCTGAAGAGCAGACACAATAGCTGCCCTGACGCAGGATTTATTGGAGCAACTTGGCACCAGCCTGTTTGTAGGGAGCGGAATATGCTTGTAGAGATTATACCAGATTTACAGTGATTAATAATGAATTGGACATGGCAGACTTCAAAGGGTTCTGCTCCTGCACAGTTTGGTTGAGTCACAGTATGGTTCATCCCAGTGGTTCAAACAGCTGCCTTCCCTCAAAGGGCAGGGATTTGGGCTGGACAGCACCAGCCAAGCCCCGTTCCTTGTCCCCTTGTCCCTGGGGTTTGCCCAAGCAGCAGGAAGGAGGTGGTGGCACAGCAGGGTTACACCTGGCATGGCTGTGTGTGCAGAGCAGCCCAGCTCCAGAGAGAGCCCCTCCAGCTCCAGCACCCCAGCTGTGCCCTGCCTGGGGGACCCCTGAGACCCCCAAACCCCTGACTAACTGGGAACAGCGGTGCCCTTCATTACAGGAAGGTTCCTCTCCACCTCAGAGCTAGGAGCTTACCTGCCAGGAGGGATTTTGTCATCAGGCAGAGGGATTAAGAGAGCTGGGAAATGTAGGACATCCCTCTCACTCTCAATGTGCACACACAGACCCCGAGCTATTTTTAAAGACCTTTCAGCACTCACTGTGGCCATTACTTTTAGTATGAAACATCTGAAATCTGCTCCTTGCAGCAGGAACTCCCTCTCCCATTTGTCCAGGGGTTCCCAGGCGTGCTGAGGATGGCACTGCAAAAACAGCAAGGCTCTGAGAACTAATCACAGCGGTGTTAATTGTGTGCTGGCATAATCGTGCTCTCACCAGCTCTCTGCTAGCCATGTCAGTAGCCCCTGTGAGCACACCCTGCCCACCTACATCACTTCTCCCCCCTCCCTGCCTGCTCGAGCTGTTGGAGCTTTTCCCTGTGAGCACAGGATCCTTCAGACACACTGGGAAAAGGCCAGGGATCCTCAGACAGATGTATTTCATAAGTGGCAAGTGCTCTGGCATTAATCAAAGGTTATTGTGTGTGAGGTTGGGAGGCATCTCCAGCTAATGAAGATGTTTCCCCTGTATCTGCTGTTTTCTGGGAGGTTGGAAGAGCTGCAGAGGCTCCATCCTGCTCCAGGCAGGGCTGATGGGATTTGCGCTGGTCCCAGTTGCCATGGAGAATGTGTTGGATGGCTTTAATACATCTCTGCGAATTTCTCCCCAGAGTTTTCCCGTGACAAGCTGGACTGGAGGTAGTGTATAAGGAGCTCTAATCTTCCAAATGTATGAAAAAATGATTGATGAGGGGCAAGGAGCATAAACAGCTTACAGGGCTCTGGCAGCACGTGGAGCAGGGCTGGGGGTGCCAGAAGGGACCAGCTGTGGTCCAGGGGCTCCTGGCAGGTGCTGCACTCACAGCCCTGAGCTGTGCCCAGCCCTGCTCTGCCATCCCAATCCAGGTGTCACTGATCTGGGGTGAGATGGGGATAAAACTGTCAGGCAGCCCCACACAGGACGGGGCTCAGGTTCCCTTCTCATCACTGGTCCAGATGTGTGTCCTGTTTCCTCTGCTTTGGCTGTGGAGCTCCCACCTCTCATTAAAGTCCATTCATTAGGAATTAAAGGAAATTAAACCTTATCTGTTTCAGCATAATTTCAAAATCCTATTGTTTGCATTTTCCCGTTTGCTTTTCAAGTTGCTGAAAATATGAGTGATCCAAAAAGTAAATAAAAGAAAATCCCCAGCTCAGTGTGCCAAGCAGCCACTCTCTCACCTGCACAGGTAGTTTGAGTGTTCCCTCAAATCCCCCCTTGATTCACCATCCTGCCTGGCCTTTAACTAAGGGGTCACTGGACATGGACCATGATGGGATCAGGAAAACCCAAGCTGGAGGTTCTCAGGGAGAAAGGAAATGAAGGAACAACAGACAGAGAAGAGCTGAGTGTCAAAACCTACCGAGGCATCTGGAACCTTCAGGAACAAGCCCTGGCTGGTGAGTTTGGGAGTGAGCAATCCTTCCATCACTGCCAGCTCCTTCCTCTGCCTTTTTGCTTTTTGAATTTTCTATTTTTACCCTGAGTTTGCTTCCTGCTGCTTTAGATTCCCTGAACTTTTCCTCTTGGGCAGCTTACAGGCTTTTGAAACACGAAGTCCATCGGTCACCAGCTGATGTCCCCTGCGCTGTCCCTGCTCTGAGCAGCCTCCACCACAGCTGGGCACAGCAGTGCAAGGGGCTGAATTTGGTGGGCAGCTGCTGCCAAAGCTAAAAATAGGGTTACCAATAGGGTTACCAGCATCCTTGTTCTCTCCTTCCTTCATTTCCCAGGGTTTTTGGTGAAATCCCTGCAAACACAGTCACTTGCTGGAGCACTCAGCACAGAGGAGGTTTCCTGTGGAGTGCTGTGGAGAGGAGATGTTCTGTGTGAAGTGTGTGCTTCAGCTGATGCACCAGGGCTAAAAAAGTAATTAATTAGCAAGTTTATGGTCTTTTCCCATCTGAAATAAATAAAAAAAAAATTATGCAGAACATCGAAGGTAATTAGGAAGCTGCAAGCTACAGCACACCTTTAAATGGGAGCTCTGGAAAATACAATGTTTGGCAGCAAATTTTTAATGGAACTGTGGATCAAGGCTCCTGCCTTCACCCGTGTTCCTGGGAGTGCTCCCCACACTTCCCCCTTCCCTTATGGAACTGGCTTGGACTACAGCAACTCCCAGATCAGGTTTGCCATCTAAAGTCTGTTGGCCAAGATGAGAATGCTGGTCCATGCTTTATGTGCTGACTTTACTTGCATTTTTTTCCCCCCTGGCATTTACAGCTGGCCCCACCCCCTGATGCTTTGGCTGTGCAGGATGTTCCACCAATTTATTCTAGTGGAGAGCACAGAGCAGGTCACGCATATTAAATGTGAAGTTTTTGCTACAGTTGCTTCAATAATCTGAAAGAAAAACATTTTAATGTGGGTTGTTTGGGGTTTTTTTTTTCTTGTTTTTTACCGTGTACCAGCTGCTGCTTTTGGCAGGGCAGCTGCTCAGCGGGCAGCCGGCGGTGCGGATGCGCTTACGGGGAGCGATGCCCAGTGTGCCAAGGGCATCCCCTCCCTGCCACGGTGGGGAACAGCTGAGATGCCTGGGAACATCCCACTTTTCATGCCTCTCCAGTGGCACTAAAAGCTGCAAATTGAGGCTTTATGCTCTTTTTGTTTTCGGCCAGGTCTGCAGAGCCAGCAGCATTGCCCAATGTGCTGTTTCCCTCTTTGCTACCCTCTCCCAAAACCCCTTGCATGAAGACTGGAGAACTTTTCTCATGGGTTTTGTGCCTTTGGCGTGCATTTCCTAAGGCTCCTCAGTTCTCTAAGGCTGCTTTGTGGAGCTGTGGTTGAGGGAGCAGCTTTCTGGCCAGCTGGGTGATGGGTGGGGATGGCCACACTGTGCCCTGCAGCCCTGGGATAGTCAATGGCTATTAATCCAACCAGTTAAATTAGAGAAAATATGTTCTTTTTTCCACATTTCTTGATGAGCTTTCTATTTCCAGCAGTTTTTCAGCAATTTCCAGTGGGCAAGCTGAGCTCGGAGCCCCTTGCAGAGCAAGGAGGGGATCGACGTGGGAAATGATGATGACAAAAGGAGAACCACCAGGGATGGCAGCAAAATCATTCTTGCAAATATGCCTACATCAACCCTGGCAGCAAGAGGAGAAGAAAATGTACAAACCTCTGTGAGAAAGGTGCCTGCGTTTGAAATAATTCCCCAAAATATCATTTTTGGGGGAGATGTCAGAGGTGGGACTCCTCTCTGCTTTATCAGTGTCACTGGGCAGTGCCTGGTGATGTTTGTTCTGCTGCTTCTACAGTTTTCTCTGTATTTTCTTCATCTCTTTGCTTTCTCCTGTGGTTTCTCTTTTGGCCCTGTGTCTTGCTGCTGTCACCTGTCTTCTCCCCAGGTTTTAGGCTGCTCTCTCCTGCAGAATGCGGTGGAGAAGCTGCTGGGTACCAAGTGGGCACTGCTGGCATGAGGGCCTGCATGCTGTTACTTTGGCTTGGTGCCTGAAATCGATATGAGCTTGCTTGGGGTAATTGTTTTGTGTCTCTGGAACAGTTTATTTGGTTTCTAAAGTGCTCTCTTTATAGAGTTATTTCTCAAGCCTTGTCGGAGCCCCTTGTCACGTCGGTACTAAGTGAGTTTCAAGGCTATTTGCTAGTCAGCTTTGTCATTCCTGTTTTATTTTTTGGTTGGCTCTCTACGTACACTGAAGTGTAATTCTGTTTGCTTTTGCTGACTTGGGCACGAAGAGAAACACGTTGCCATCTTCTAAAAATCTCTACAAGGCCTTCACCTCCCTGGCAGCTCCCTGAACTTTGTGAGGTTTGCCTTTCACTCCCCAAGTCCTTCTCCCCGGATTCCACTTTGTCAGGCTTGAGCACCGTGGGGCGTGGGGATGTGAGGGGGTAAGGATTCAGGGATGAAGGGATGTGGAGATGCTGTGCCCCATGGCCACGCCAGTCCTGCTCTGCTCGGAGCACCTGGAAAAGGAGCTGTGAATTAAAGGACTGCCCACGGGCACGGGGGAGGGAAAAGAAAGCCTGATCTTTCCAGATGACATTTACGCCTGCAGAAGGCCGATGTATTTTATCCACTGTCACATTTAAAAGGCACTGAATTCATTATTCTGTTGAATAAATCATTATTTAAAAAAACATATTTATGCAGAGAAGAGCCACGGCTTTTCAGTCAAAAGCTGCTCGTGCTTGGATAAACTCTTCCACCACAGGAGCTGCCAGCTCTCCTGTCACTGACAGCACTGGTATCAGTGGGTCCCACACTGCCCTGTGCATGGAGACAGATCCAGGCTCTGCTTAGGGGAGCACCTGAGGGCTGACAAGATGCTGAAGTGCTTGCACGCCTCTGTCACAAAGGGTTAAAGTTGTTGAGCTGAAGCTTGGTAAATCAGGCAAGAAAATAATCAGCTCCCAGGTGAAGTGAGGAGATGCTTGATGTTTTACAGCTTCTTTCATACACTTTACAGAAACTAATGGTTACACAAATAATACCTGGGGGATGATAACAAGCTATAAATAATTCAGGGTTCTCCAGCACAGAGCTGATGTGTGCAGGTGTGAGGAGCACACAGTGCCTTGGGATGACTCAGATCCTGGGAGACTAGTGCCCTTTCACCATCCTACAGCTCTCTTAGCAGTGTCCCTGTCCTTTTCCCAGCCTTTCTGGACTGGCTCTGCTTTGTCCCCTTGCACCCACATCTCCCACTCCCCTGACTGCTGCAGGAGCTATCAGCAGCGCTTTGCCAACAGTGCTGGGAGAAGCCAGAGGTTTTCCATGGCTGCTGGGGCCACAGAACCAACCGGCCAAGCCCATCACCCTCCAAAGAGCTGTGCATGAGCTGCTCTGCCCCAAAGCCACTGCTGGTGTCTATATCCAAACTGAGCACCTTGGAGAGCAACCATCCCTGGCTGGCTGTGGGTCACGCCAGGCTCTGCCCGCCTCTGCCAGCCCTTTCCACAAACACAGGAGGTTTTTGTTTTTGTTTTTTTTTTGCGAGCTGTTTGTGTGGAATTCCCCATCGTCGGATGGAGAGGTTTCAGTTTCTCTGCCGCTAAATATTTTGACAGCCTCTCGTCTCGCAGCCTAGCACAGTGTGACGCGTTGTACGGGAACAGTCCCCTCGGCTCCCCGCCGCGGCACACCACGCGCTCCGTGCCAGCACACCGCCTGCTCCCCACGCCAGAACAGCCCCACCAGGCAGCCACAACCCTGCCAGGGGGAATCATTCCCAGCTCAAACCCCGGCGATGGGAAAGGGGGCAAGGGAAGAAGGCACTCTGCCACGGCTGCCTCAGAGCGGGAGATGGATGGCTGCCGAGGCACGCTCAGCATCCTTTATCCCAAAGGATTCCCCACGGCCAGGTCCCTCCTGACTGCTGTCTTATCAGTCATGAACGTGTTGCTCTTAATGAGGAAACAACCAGGAAAGTTGGTGGCAGGACCCACAGCTCAATAAACCAGGAGAACAAAAACCTCCACTGCAATTTGGAATTGAGCTTTCTCTCCCAGCCCATGTGGCAGGGAGGAATTGATCTGTCTAATCTCTTATCTGTGACTATGAAATTGTATTTCCCTCTTAATAGCCCTACAAATGTTACAGATGGATAGTTTGGAAGACAGGTTGCCAGTGGTAGGAATACTAAAAAGGATGTTGAGTTTTACTTGCTCTGGGGTGCAGAAACCAGCATGAAATTCAAGGACCCGTGTTGGCCTTGGCCCCACTCCTCAGGGACACAGATCAAACACAGACATTTGCTCCTCATTCCTGCTTAGCTTGGAGGCTGGGAGGCTCTTAGGAGCTGCCTAATTTAGGCATCACAAAGCTGCCCCATCCCTCCTCACCCTGACACTGCAAAGGACAGGAGGAAGCAGCAGACCAGACGCTTCCTCTGCTCTTCCTATTTTCCCGTGTGAAAGCCTGGTTTTCCCACACTGGGATGGCCACCAAGTGTCTCAGGCACTTAGACTCCCCACAGAGCAGTGAGTGGCACCTTCAGGGGGCAGAGGGGCCTTTGCCCTCCACCTGCCAGGTTTCCTCATGGTTTTCCTTGCAAGTTCACAGGCGCTGGCATCCCTCAGATGCTTTGGTGCCTGAAACATGAGGTGACAATGTCCTTGCACCCTCGGCTCCTGCCCTGCCCCTGACAGATTTTCTTGCTCCACAGCATCTCCAGCGTGGCTGTGATGTGTTGATGTGAGACCCCCTCCAGCACTGGCCATCCCCTCTGCTTCCAGTCCGGGAGAGTTTCCCAGGATCAAGCATCCGAGGAGAAGGAGAATGGGAACGCCGTGAGCCACAGAGGTGTTTGATGATGGATTTGGAGTGCTCAGGGTGACCTTTTCGGGATGGGGGCTGTGCCTGTCCCCATGCATCCCCCACGCCTGCCTGGCCATCAAGCCATTTTTGCCATCAGGACATTCATCACCAAGCTATCACAGTATTTAAATGAGTCAGATTAATCACTTTATCGTCCAAATACAGGTGGATTAATGCTGTCACTTAATACTCTGTTTAAGCAGCTGATTAAAAAAAAAAAAGCTCAATAATTGAGGGAATTACTGCAAAAATTAGAAAAATTAACAGTTTATTTACTACTTATTGTCAGAGCTGACAGCCAAGAAAAAGTGGGATCAATAAGCACTTGTTTTACCCTCCTACACCTCTCTCCCCTCAAACAGGCCCTCTGCTAACACAAATCTGGGGCTCCTGTACTGACTGCCATGGCCAAGACTAAGCAGGTAAGCATGGAAATACCTTCACATGGGGATAACTGAGCTTCATCTCCACGTATTTTAATATGGGAAATGTCATCTGCTGTTCCAGCTCCTCTCATAAACAGGGAATGTGCCTGTCAGCAAGCTGAACCTGTAAAAGTTGAATAATATTTGTTGATTAATGTAGTCAATGGATTTCATATTTCCTTTAAAATAGTTGTTCCGTATTTCTGTAAATTATTCATCCAGTTTATAAGGCAAAGCAAATATTTGTGAATAGATATGAATTATGTGATTTATAAGAATGAAATATTCATGAGTCATTTTCATTATTCACCTCGTCCTGGAATTGCTACATAAATCTGATCAAGCAAATAGATTTGGGGAATCTCAGCCCGAATTTGCAGGTATCGAGGCTCTCACATGGTGAACCAGAGCAGGTTTGGGCTGAGCTCCTGAGCTGTGTTCTTGGCTGTGCCTGCACAGGCTGATGCCCCACGGCCCTGAGGAGAAGCAGGGCAGGACAGGCTGTGCCCTGCAGCCCTGCTGCCTGCCAGAATCAGCTTTCACCTGAATTTCAGCAGAGGCAAGGGCAGAGAGGAGACTAACACTTCCCTCCCTGACAAGGACGCCAGCGCTGCTGGGAGGTCGTGCAGCACCACGGGGAGGGATGACCGCAGACAGGGGGAGCGTGGGCTGTGCAAAATTAGGGAAAACTGGATAGAAAGCCAGTCTGAGCACTCACAGATGCCCTTTGCCAGCCTTCAGCCAGGCAAGCCTCGGTGCAGTTGCGAGAAGAACCCCAAAGTCTCCCTGGCTTCCCACTCACTCCTCCCCAGTGCCCACTGCACCCACTCCAGGAGGGCAGGCTTTGTCCCTGGTCACCCCCACTGACTGCCTGGGGAGCCTATTATCCCCAAGAGCCAGGCAGCTCTCCCGTGTGCATCATCTTTTCCCCCAGCCTTCTCATTAAAAGTGATTTCTTTTCCCAAGCAGTCTCCAAAGGACATGCCCAAACCACTGAACAGCGGGAGCAGCAGGAGAAGCATCACAAGAAGGACATGAATGAGTGGGGGGTGTTTATCTCAATTTCTGCTTTCCAAAAACTGGAAGACACCTTGGTGTTGTGAAATGGGGACGAGTGGGGAAAATCTTGTTGGCAGAGCCCAAGGAAGAGATTCAGGCTTGTGAGGGACAATGGGACCTCAGGCCTCAGCTGCCTCGCAAGGACAGGCTGAGTCTGAGAATGAAGCTGGTGCCAGTCTTGGGGTTAAAAAGAAAATGGAAAAAACACCAACATTAAAAACTCTTAGAGATGCTGGATTTTTAGGACGTAAGTAACACCTCCAGCTACTCTGGGACTGTGGCTCCACTCAAGTGATGTGCGTGCTAGGCACTGCTTGGACCCGTGCCACCCAGCACTTGCTGCTGCTGGTAATGAACTTGGGAGCTGCAAGATGAGCACTCTAGAATTCAGCTTTGGGATCTTCCTATTTTCCAAAGTGTTCAAGTGCTTTCTTCTTAAGCAGCAAGCTGCCACGTAGAGAATGCTGTTCCGCAGAGAGCGCTGTGCATCTTCTGCCACCGGCGTGTTTTGTTCAGTGTGCACAGGGACGACATAAAATCCATGTGCCTATCCAAGTGGAATTGCTGACTCTATTACCCTGGTCAGAGAAAACCCTCTGCCTTCATCCTCCCTCTGATCCATCAGGAAGGGGATAGCAGTTCAGTGCCCTGGTGTACTGCATGTCCCAGATCTGCAGCCAGTGCTGACCAAGCTGAGTTCAGTGGAAGCCCTTTGGGGGTGCAGGACACAGGGTGTTGCTGCTCCCCATGTGCTGCAGAGGTCAGACTGACACGTAGGATTATTTAAACCTACAGGAGGGATGCAGGTACAGCCCTTGTGCAGAGATGACAGCTGCCCAAGGCAAAGGCACCAGGGCAGGTGCTGCTTTCATGCACCTGAGGAAGGATGGAGAGGCTCTGCATCCCTCCCAGGCAGATCCATCCTGGCCTCTGGCTGCTTTCATGCACCTGAGGAAGGATGGAGAGTCTCTGCACCCCTCCTAGAGATCCCTCCTGGCCTCTGGCTGCTTTCCCACAGCCCCTCTCCCGAAGGTCACATTGCTGCCTCAAGCCAAAGGCAGAGATGTTTCATTCCAGCCAAGGCAGCTTCAAGAGTTGTCGTACTAAACTCCAGACCTGTTCATCCGTGGGATGGCATTTTTCCCCTTGCTGGCTCTGGAATAGCCACAGAGAAGCCATTTATCAGCCTGGTGTGCACATCCAATCTCCGGGGCGCTCTGCTTCGCCTCCCGTTATCGGCCGTCTCCACGGTGCTTAACGAGGCAGCTATTTTGAGGCCTAATGAATTTGAAAAGTTTTTGACCCTTCTACTGCAGTGTCTCAAGTAGCAGGAACCTGGAAAATAGCCTTAAAGTCACGCAGAGCATTATGAGCCCGTGCAGTTATTGCAGGTGTTCTGCTCAGGTGTCTCAGGGGGTTTGGGAGAGCTGCCAGCGAACAGGAGCAGTGGGAGGTTCAGCAGAGAGGGCTTTTCCTTTGGAAAAAAAGCTTTTCCTTCCTTCCACGAGGAAGTCAAGGGTTTGGTGACTTAGAGATGACCGGAGCTGTCAAGGACAAGGCAGTAAATTGTCCCTCGGTCACAGCTCTGCTCCGGAGAGACTCAGCTCTGTCACTGGTCCCAGGCCAGGGGGTGCTTGTTGAATTATTGCAAGCATGCCTCAATAAATCCAGAATCCAGTGCCCTTGCCTGGGCTTGCAGGTCAGGGAAATCCCAGCTGCTTTCTGGGTGCTGTATTCCTTCCCCTCGTGCCAGAGAGTCAAGGAGCACAAAGCGCCTCGAGCTTTCCTCTTTCCAGCTTTCTTCTTTTCCCCCATCCGCTCTCCCAAAGGACTTTTTTCCTCAGTCATTTATTTTTTAAAGAAAAACCAAGATGAAAATCTGCAGCCCTCCAAGGGCCATTAATTGCTGCTACTTCATGGTGTGCAGGGCTGGGAAATTTTTTTTTTTTTTTTTTGCTCAGCAGCTGATGGAGTTGGAAACCTCCTCCAGGGCAGCAGGAATCCTGTAACAAGGGTTTAGAGGTGGGAATAAAAGGCCAAAAGAAGCCCTTCAAGGAATATAGCCTCTATCTGTTCCCCTCCACAACACTCCAGCAAGTCCTCCTGGACTCCCCTCACTGTTGCCTTGTCCCAGACATTTGTTTTGTCAGCACCAGGGAACAACCTCAGTCTAAGCCATCATCAGCCCACAGAGACATCAGCCATAATTGTAAGGTCCGTTAAATATGATTTAAATATTTTTTTTACTCATTAACAACAATTTAGACTGATTCTCTCTCTTTTTTTTCGGGAAACTTCAAGTATGACTGTAATAGCTTTGTAATTTTGGGCTCTATCATTAAAATTAATGATATCCTAATGCTCTATGTGCACTAGAAAAGTCTGATCAGTTTTTTCCCCTTTATATATCATTACTAATAGAACATTTTAATGGCTGTGATTTCCAGCCCTGTAGATGGAAACCTAAAAATAGGAAAAAAGCCTATTTCATCACACCATGCCAGCCCTTAAATAATTCAATTACATAGACTGGAATATCTGAAGCTGGGTTGTTCCCAGCTGCAGATAACCAGAAGTACTTGATACGGCTTTTAAAGTGGGTTGGTTATTACAGGATCTCCTTCTCTGGTCCTGGTGAGGCTGCCACCAGGGATGCTGGGGTGCAGAGCTGCAGCAGCTTCCCCTCCTGGAGCCAGGGCTGGAATCCCTGCCGAGGTCCAGGTGGAGCAGCAGAGCTTCAGAGGCTCAGCCCGACTTGCAGTAAGTACAGCCCACCTATTGTAAATGTGGGTAAACTTGGTGGGAAGAAATGCTGATGTCTGACTGCAGTTCAGAAGGCTGAATGATTTCTTTATTATAACTAGACTACAGTACATTAATATACTATTAGAAAGACACACTAAAACTACAGAAGGACACACTAAAACTACTTACTTACTTTTTCTAACTACCATATCTGATTCACAACTCGTGACTCTCTCGTAAGAGTCTAGATACAAGTGGATTGGATTGGCCATCAGGCTCAAAAAATCCTCACCAGAATCTAATTAAGTAATTACTCTAGGTAAACAATTCTCTAAGCACATTTTACATGCGAAAAACAAGGAGCAGAAATAGAATAGTTTTCTCTTTCTTTCTTCTGTGTTGGTCTGTGAAAAATCTTGAAAGAAAGAAAAGTGTCTCAGTGACACCCACCCATCGCTGGCAGGCAGTGCCTGCAGCCACCATCAGCAAAGGCTCCTCTGTGGATGCCTCCAGCTCCAGGCTGAACTCCTGGGTCCCTCTTGCTGTGTTTTCCCTGCAAGCACAGTCTGTGTCTCCCAGCTCTTCTCCCCCACAGGGAAAGGCGAGAGCATCACTACGACCAAAGCCTAAAGCTCCCCTAAACCTTTGCTAAGCACCCTGTTTATTACTCCCCACGGCCTTTCTCCTGCTGTAGGTACTTCCAAAGCCTTTCATCATCCCACACACCCCCACATGCAGCCAACACATTTCTCATCTTCACCTCACAGAGCTTATCAGACGCATTTCTACCATTTATTGGTTTATGCTTCACCTTCACCAGTGAGAGTTTAGTATTAAATTCTCTCGCTGGGTTTTTTTTTTTTTCATCTCTCTTTTTTTCCTTGCCTAAGGCTGAGGAATGGCTGTGGTGAGCTCGTTACAGAGCTGGTCTGTCCCTGTGGTGGCTGGACCCAGCCGTGGGCGGGAGGGGAGGGATGTCACGGGTCAGCTTCCAGCCCACGCATTTTCTCACCTCAATAACTCGCCGTTTTGCTCCAGAGCAGCAGGGTTTCGCTTGGCTCCAAGCAAACAAGACACAGCCATATCATCTGCTGTTTGTTAAATACAAAGCTGAGATTTTCCCCTTTTTTTCTATCCCTTTTCTAGGTTAGCTTTGCCTGAGCTCTTCATCCTGACGCAGCTCCGTGGGCAGCCCCAGCCAGGTAGGAATGCACCAAGACCAAGGTGAGATGCTGAATATTGACTGTTGAATGCTGATGCTGAGTGTTGGTTTTATAATCGTGGCCTGGTCTGAGCTTTTCAGGCTTTTGGCTTTTCTGTGGCACCCCTCAAGTGCCATACCTCAAACATCACCTTGTGCCATGGAGCAGGGAGGGACAGCAAGGCTTGGAAGGGCAGTGCTGGCACCAACTCCCCTGTGCCAGCACAGGGATGGCAAAGATGAAGCACTGAACATGGGTGCTTTGTAAGTCCTCAGAGTTAGTTCAGGAGAGAAAGAAAACACTTTTATTCCACCTCTTCCTTGGGTTCCCAGTGTAGCAATGCCATAGCAGCAGCCCATGGTTTGTTTTACTGTTCATGTTTGGGTGCCAAAGGGAAGATGCTGTCACCCAGAGAGCTGCTTCCCCAGCAGCAAGTGGTAGAATTGCACATGAGTTTCAGCCTGACGAGAGCAGGCTGAGTAAAACAAGGTGCTGTTCTGTCAAGGCACTGATTTACAATGCATCACACTGACCCCACTGACACTTCCCATGGAAGGAAGCAATTGCCTGCTCCAAGTCTTCCACTGGAGCATGGCACAAGGAGTCTGAGCTGTGATGTTCCGGCAACAATATTTAAATGTTTGGACTTGTTCCCAAACAACTGCTGCATTAAAAGATATTTAATGCATTTATGGATGAAGATTTAGAGGCAGAGTTACTGAAAAGGGCCAGGGTTGTCTCCTTTTGTCATTTGAATGACTCAGGTCTGAAAATGTGATGTTTTGTCTGTGGGAGAGGGAGGATTTTCCTTTATCATGCTCACATTGGGTGATCCTGGTGCTCCTGCCTATCTCTGGTGTCAGCTGAGCTCCTCCCTGGAGGAGGTTTATCCCATGAAATTGGGATGCCCTGCTCCCCCTGGGTGCTGCCCACACATCTCACCCAGGCCAGGGTGCCCAGGCTGCCCCTCAACCCATCACTGTGCTGCCCTGCCAGTGGCCAGAGGCCACATGAGAGAATCACCCTCAGCACTCCCACCAGGGTGTGGGAAACAGCTTTGGCAACGCAGACCTCTCCCAGGGCTCAGGGGGCTGAAGTGCCCATTTCTGAAGCAGGTCCCCAAGTGTTTGCCACTCTCTCCCTGCGTACAAAGACCAGCATTTCCACAGAACATAAGAATTTCTCATCACACTTTTCTGTTCCTTTTGCAGTGGGAGGTTTTCCTGCCTGGCATGGGGGGAGTGTGCAAGAGACCCATGAAGAGCTTCTGTGGCCCTGCTGAGCTCTGCAGATGCTGGGATGATCAGGTTGGTCAGGTTGTGAGTATAACACTTCTCTGCAGTGATAAATCCATCGTGTGCATTCAGAACTGATGCACTTTTCTATCTCAAAAATCCTAATCAGTTTTTATCAGTGGCATCACGCTTCTCTGTGTGAGAACTGCTCCATTATCTGCTGGAGGAGTGCTACAGTGCAGTAAAAGATGCTGGAACATTTTCAAAGGTGTGTTTGGCTGCTCCTCTCCCCCTTGGAAGCTCCATTCCCAGTGGGTTGTTGCCTGCAGTTGTTGTCCACAGGCACTGTGACACAGAGCCAGGCATAGATCAGGCAGAGATCTGCTCCCTTCAGAACATTCCCAGCTTTCAGCCAAGCTCTGTGAAGGCAATTCACAGGCATAGGCACTGGCTGTGACCTGCAGCAGCTGTCCCTGTGCTCAGTGTAACTCTCCAAAACTTCTCTCCTC
Organism: Chloebia gouldiae; assembly: GCA_003676055.1. NCBI lineage: Eukaryota > Metazoa > Chordata > Aves > Passeriformes > Passeridae > Chloebia > Chloebia gouldiae. Next base: position 1,595,994 of record QUSF01000079.1, read on the forward strand.
ATGGGGATTTTTCCTTGTGCCCTGGGTGGCAATTAAAGTGTGATCAATCAGTGTCAAATAAAAGTCATCGGAATATGGCTGTGAGGCTGATTGCCTGTAACCAGCATAATTAGACAGCAAGGATTTTCTTCCTTTTCTCTTTCTGCAAGAGGGCTAAAAGCCTCTGAGATTGGAGCTCCTATGTCTGCAGCAAGGTGAATTCACGTCTGACCTATTGTTCAAATAAGAATTCTCCTCAAATCCAACCAAAGACCTCTCCAAAGAACAGAAGAGAGAGAGATAATCCCTGAAATTTATTGCCGTTTTAGGATGTGTGGTGAGGTTGATTTCAGGGATGATGGGCAGGACACCAGGTCTAGTTCTCACCAACCGTGTCGTGGTGCTGGCACTGCTGTCCCCAGCCTGGGTGTCCCCAGTGTCTCATATCATAGCCCTCTTCTTTGCATCTCCAGTGACTCTGTACTGATTTCCTCAGGCTGACAAAAGTCGGCTGTTTCCATATTCCCTGTCACTGCTGATCTGTCCCTTCACACTCTCCAAATCCTCTTTCCAATTCTATCAGCATTAATGAACTGCTGCTGTCCCCTAGCGCCACCATCCCCTCACCCACCCAGACATGTCTCATGTTCCAGTCAGCTTCACCAGCTCCTCAGCATCTCCCCAAAAAGTCCTTGGCATCAACAAAAGGTCCCTGGCATTACCTGCCACGGGGCCCTGCCTGTGCCAAGCATCACCAGGCTGCCACAGCCCATGCACTGAGATGCTTTCCTCAACGCTGGATAATTTAAAAAAAAATGCAGCTAATGGAAGTAATTCCCACTTAGGAGGAAGGACCCGCTGGAATTCACACGGGGAAGGAGGATTCAACAGCTGTGCATTAGCATAATGTGGAAATGGCGTGGAGAGCAGAGCTGAGCGGGGCTGCCCCCCTCTGCCTCAGGTTTCCCTGCAAGAGGGGAAGGCAGGAGTGAGCCCAGGAAAGGGGGGCTGGCTGGGAACCCCCTCAAGCGAGCACCAGCCTTTCTCCCAGGACTCTTCAGTTCAGCATGTGCCAGGAGAGGTGTCCTTTGGAAAGGTGCTGGGATGTGGGAGCCCTCCCTGGGGCTGATTTACAATGCATCAGCCATGACCCTGCTGGCACTTGCCATGGAAGGAAGAGATTGCCTGCTCCAAGTCCTGCACTGGAGCATGGCACAAGGAGCATGAGCCCCCCACTGCTGCCATCCCCCTGACAGCTGCTGACATTTCTCCTTGGGCTCTGGCATTTATTTTGATCCATCTTGGGTTTGCACTTCTCTCTCAGGATTAACAGGCAAATCAGCAAGATGTTGATATAGAAAGGTAAACTCACACAAAAACCAGAGCCCTTGCATCAGCCACAGCCCAGGGAGTGAGAGGGAAACTGAGGCAGCTTCAGCATCCTGTGGGAGGGATAGGAAATCCCAAAACTCCTGTGGGGCTGCTTTCTGTGCTCTCTGAGTGCAGGCAGAAGTCAGCATGCCTGGCACTGACTTACCCTGAGATGGCATCGCTGGGCTTAGGGCTGCCTGGTGCCCTGGGTCCATCACACACTGCCTGGCACCTGGCATGGGAGACAGACAGATGGACAGACAGACAGACGGACAGACGGACAGATGGACAGACAGACAGATGGACAGACGGACAGATGGACAGACGGACAGATGGACAGACGGGCAGACCGCTCTGCATCGCTCTCAGGGCACCACATGGGAGATGAACAGATGGACAGACAGACCACTCTGCGTCGCTCTGCGGGCATCACCTGGGTGACAGATGGACGGGCAGACCCCTGTGTGTCAGAGTGGCTGGACAGACGGACGGACAGACAGACAGACAGCCTCTCGCTGTCCAGCGTTCCCCCGGCCGCGCATCGTTTGCCCACAGGCTCCATCTTGTGGAAGATGCTCCCTCGGGGAGCTGAAGTGGGAAGCCACCCGCGGCGTGCGTGGGTCCACTTGGCACTGCCAGCGTGGGAGTCCTCACGGGGTGGCCGCGCTGGCACCTGCTGGCACCCCGATCAACCCGCTCTGCCTCCCTGCGCTTAACACCGCGTTCCGCCCCTGTGCAGCTAATGAGGGAAGCAAATGTGGTGGAATTTATTTCAACAGATGGAGGACAATTTTCTTCTCATCGTTTATCCGACACACCGCGCCGTACCAGCTTGCAGAGCCTCGGGCTGGGATGTGGAGCCACCAGGGCTCTGCTGGCAGTGTCACCGCCAGCTCCCACCATCCTGGCAGAGCAGCCTTTCCCTGTTGTACCTCTCAGCTGTGGGATAAAACCAGGTGGTTTTCAGGCTCCCTTCCTCAGGTTTATTTACCATATAATGTGACACAGTGGTTTTCACTGTATGTAATTTAATGAGATGTTAGGAAGGAATTAATCATGGGAATCAGAGCTCGTGTTGAGTGTTTTGCCATGGTCTGGCAGGAGAAGCCTCACTCCCAGCCCTCATGCCCTGACCCAGGGTGGTGCAGACCCTTGGTGCAGCAGGTGGAAGCTCTGTCAGCACCGTCATTGCCAGATGTCTGTCCCCAAGGGGCCCTTGGCAATCCTGCAGTTCCCCCTAGGCTGGGGACACAGCTGGAGGGACACGGTTGGAGGCTGACGCTTGTAGGAAAATAAGATACGCAAAACTCTCAAGAGCACATCCAATTTCCACTCATTAAGCCATAATTTCCATCATTTTAATTACATAAAAGGCAGATAAATGGCAAGTATGCTCCTACTTGTGCCTTTTCTCCTAATTATTGGTCCTTTGCATGGGCCAGTTTGCAATGAATCAGCCTTTAAGCGGCGTTCACTCGGAACATGCTCGGCTTTATTTGAATTATCTTGTTGGACGATCATTCCCCAGAACATAATAAAACAAACATTAATTACTACTTCAGCGAGTGTAATCTTGAAAGCACTCAACGCTACTCGAATGCCACTGTAGCCTCACGTTCTGCACTTTGAGGCATTCGGGTAAACAAACTCATCCTGCAGGTCTGAGAGTGCAGAGCTGTAGCTTCAGGAAAGCATGGCTGGAAAATGTGCAGGTAAGGAAAAAGCTGAGCCTGCTCTCCTGAGAGCGTGGAAGATCTGGTGGCTTGGTGGGATGCAGCAGGTCCGACCATGCCACATAGGACTGTGCCATGTTTTGTAGCCCTTGGCACATCCATGAACATGTAAATGGCAACTCCCAGCTTCCCCTCCACTCTTGATGGCATTTCCAGCACTGTCACCAGAACACCCTGGGTGTCGTGGGGTAAGGAGAAATTTAGCAGGATGCAGCCCAGACATGTTTTAGCTGGGAGAGGGAAGAGACACGGCTCTAGCCAGGCAGCAGCACGACATTCTTCCAGCCAGCTGGAGTTCAGCACCACTAGACATTCCTCATACATGTATCATGCAGGAAACTTCTGGCGAGGTCATTCCCTGGCAGTTGTCCTTCCTGCTCCTCCACCTGCACAAACCCAGCCCTTGGGTTTGCTCCTGGACCTTGATCCCCCTGGTTTACTCCAAACCTTTAGAGGCAAGGATGGCTTTCCTTGCCCATGGCCCCAGTGCCTTCACGGTGCATTTCCAAGAGCATCCCTGCATTTCAGTAGATGCAAAGTTGGGGAGAAGGCAGCTGCTGCCTGAATCTTAAAGACAAAAATCAAGTGAGGCAAGTGGAGCTCTTTCCAAGTGCTCATATGCACACAGGGACTGCAGCATCCAGCAATCCTGGCTCTGGAGGGTCTCTACTGAAACCCAGGTACATGCCAAAAAGAAAACAGCTTTCAGTGTCTTAAATATTCACTACTGGTATTTTAAAGACTGAATTCACATCTGTGAAAGAGAAAGGAATTGAAATACACTTTTAATAAGAATGGTGTTTCACGTCATTTTGTTACCATCCCACCCATCCAAAAGGGTTTGTTTCCCCAAGGATGAACAAATCCAGCATGAAGGGCACAGGGAGTCAGGGAGAGCCCTGGTCCAGGCCCAGCATTCTGGGGAGGAGAGGGAAGAGCAGGAGGAGGAGGTGGAGGAGGAGGAGGTGGAGGAGATGCTCTGAGGATAGAGCCATATGTTGCCAAGTTAATAAAAGACCTTGAAAAGCATAAATCCTCGGCATCCTGGCTGCTGGCCCAGGTGCATAATTTCCTTGCCACTGTGGGGGGAGCTGGCAGCATCTGTGTAACTCCAGCATCGAGCACTAATGAAAAGCCCAGGATGAAAGGCTCAGTCCCCAGGGACAGCGAGGGAACCCGTCTCTCTCCAGCAGAGCCGGTGTTTGTGTTGGAAGGGAGTCTGGCAGGTTGGAGTGAGGCTTCTCCTGCTTTCCGTGCCAGGGAGAGACCATCCAGCACTCCAGACCATCCACTTCCCCCGAGCACCCAGGGCCTGGGGGTGCAGCATGGTGGGAGCATCACCAGGGTGTCCCCCAGGAGCACGGCCAAGGCCCTTGCCTGTGGCACAGATGGCAAGGACAGCTCCTACAAAGGGGAAAAAGCTGCATTCCCACTGCACAGAGCTGAGCTGCAAACCTCACTGCTCAGAAGGGGAGTACTGGCAGGTGTTCCATGGGGTAAATGGGGAGGAGAGGCAGCAGTGAGGGGTGCAGGACCCCACAGCTCTGTCTCTGCCCAGCCCAGTGCACTGTCAGGAGGCCCCAGGATCTGCCAGCTGTGGGATATTCTCCAAGAAACAGTTTTCTCTCAGTAAAGCAAATATTCCTTGACCCTCATGAGGCTGAGAAAGAGTAGCGGAGCAATTGTGTGTGTGACTCAACACAATACAGAGCTATTTGCCTCCACATTTGCCAACCTGAACATCCAGATGTACACAAATTAATGAGCATTATGATGAGCCTCATTAAAAGAACTGTTCTTCAGGGGAAGCATCTTCCCCAGTACCAGCACTGTTCTGTTTGCTCAGCTATTAGCTGATGGCAAACTGTGAAATCCTCAGTTTCATTCTGGTGCTGATCTTTGCTGCAGACAGTCCCTTGCTGGAGCAAGAGGTGACAGTTTTGGATGCCACAAATAGTGAATCTGGCAGAGCTGGCTCCAACTCCCAGCCACTCCACAGAGGCCAAGTCCCCCACATCTGCAGCTGGTCTTTGCCCAAAAACAGCCCTACACAACTGATGCTGGGTGAATTCATTTTATATCCCACAGTGCCAGCAAAGATGCTGGGCTTTTCAGGGAAATAAATACTGCAATGGTATTTTTTGCCTGTTGTGGACTGATCCAAGGTAAGTGTTTATCCTTGCCTTAAGTGAGGAACCAGCGCCGCTTCTCGAAGCCTCATTTTGCCTCTTACCATTACATTATATTAAAAGAGCTTTCAGGTTATCTCTTAAGTAGGTGATTTTCATTCCAGCCACATTCCCTCCCTTCTGGCCAGGCTGCTCTCCCTGGAGCAGGAGCTTCCCTTGCCTGTGCAGAAACATCTCAGTTTCTCTCATGCAGGTTCCTGGCAAATTCAGCACATCAGGGTGTGGTAACAGCCCCATCCTGGGGACACCCCTTGCTGAGCCCAGGTCCCTCCTGCCTCCTGGCCCCCTCCATCCTCTGGGAATGCACAGTGATGGCAAGAGAAGCCAGATGCTGCTCTGGCTGGCTCCCACTAACCTGCTGAGGCTGAGATCCAGGTTTTCTGTGGGGGAGCAGTGAGACTGGGACCAGTGCTGATGAAATCCACAGTTGAGCTGATGAAGAGGAGAAAAAGGAGGAGAGAGTTCAGCTCATGACCCAGCAGTGGAGAAACCACAGAGCCAGCCTCACCAGCCCCTCAGTTCTGAGACCACCACTGACTAACTGGAAGGAATGCTTGGTCCAGGCCCCATTTGAAATATGAAGCAGGTTTTTCTCTTTCAATGGATGAAAAAACTCAGTTTCCAAGAAGTACATTGAGCCCTTAATCAGTGTTTTAATTCCTAAATGTCAGTGGGTGCAGCAGAGGAGGTTATTTGGAGAGCAGATATCCCCAGCCCCAGGAATGCAGCTGTGGCTGCATCACAATGAGGCATTGGCAGCCCCCAGAGCCAGCACTGACTCTCTCTTGCATCTAAAAGCAGACACGAGTGGTGCTTATTAATTTGAGTCCACCTCTGAATGCACTTAATGATTCAAGTCCAATTAGTTTTCAGAGTGCCCAGGTAGGAAGTAATCATTAAAAACATGTAAATTAAGTTACTGGGGAGCTTAATAGATTAGTCATTGACTTTCTAGCTTATGTTGGCTCTTAACCTTCAGCTTAAATTCATCACGAACAATTTCTCTCAACTGGCTGCACAAGGTTAGGGCTGGCGGCTGTGGCTTTGCCAAAAGGAGAAGCTGGCCATGCCATGGCATCTCCCCTGGGAGAAGGAGCCCACGCCAGAGCCCCCCTGCCCTTCCAAAAGTGCTGCACGTGCTTCATCTGCAGGCAATGTGCCCAAGATGGGGAGATGCCTTTTGGAGGGGGTGATCCCTGGGCACGAGGCCTCCTGGGGGTCCCACTCCTCTCTTGCCTCACTCTGCCTGGATCCAGAGTCCAAATCCCTTTGCTGTGTGGGAATGAGCCCTTGATTAACTACCAGACTGATGTGTATCTGGAACAGGTGCCTCAGGGACGAGCTGCTGGAAGGGCAGGTCCCCGCTCAGCTCTCCCACTGACATCTCTCCTGCCAGGCTCTTTTCTGTCTGAGCAGCCCCATCCCCCAGTAAACCAAATTTTAGCTGCAACTGGAATTAGTAAGAGTGAATCTGAGATTAATAAATAGATCCCTACCTAATGCCCTAATAGATTAGGAGGGGTCTAATGGAAAGACAGAGTCTCCTGGGAGGACACAAACCTCTCAAGGTGTAAAAGGCACCTACAGAGCCCCCACTGCCCTGGGGCACCCCCTGACCTAGACCCTCTCCCCATCCCGGGAAGCAGCTTTATTACAGAGGGGAAAATAAAGGAAAGATATCAAAAAAGATCTCAGGCTGGGAGCATTTGGAAAAGCTATTTCTAAAATTGCAATTACCAGGAAGGAGAACAAATTACCACTTCAGGGACCGTCGCACATGGAGAATCAGAGCTTCGGGAAATAATCAGAAGAATATATTCACAGAAGTGCATTATTTATATTGAAACATTTTGAAGTAAAGGTCACAAGGAGAAGTTGAAGATTAGTAAATAGGAGAACGCAAGGATTGCTTTGCTGCCGTAATGATTATGGTCCATTTTGATTATGACTGCATTAGTCACCAAGACACATAAATCACCACAGAGCAGCCAGGTATGACTCTTGAGGAGTTAAGGAGTGGGGGATCCCCCTGCACTCCTCTGATCCAGACCAGGCCTCATCTGCAGGTTCCCCCTTGGCAGAGCCACCTGCTGCTCTCCTTGAGCCCTTCCAGAAGTTCCCCATTCCCTCAAACTTTGGCCTTTGCTCCCAGGACCTCAGGGGTCCCACAGCTCCAGCGCTCAGGGTGACATTCAGGGATGCTGTGTGTGTCACCATCCTGCTGCTTAGCTCACCAGGTGCCAGGTCCTGGCAGTTTCTGACAGCACCAATCCCCCACACAAAGGCAGCCCAAGCACAGGACTTTCCTCCCCAAACCAAACAGCGTGTGTGCAACACAGCAGCGCTGCTAATCTTCCCTGCCTTCAGACTCCTTGTAAGGCAGCGGCCTCTTTTCCTCCCCTTTTATTATCACAGATCATTTTTAATACAGCGACGACCTGTCAAGCTTCCCCTGGCTCCGTGTCAGCTATTACAGAGGACTTAGAAGAGACACACAGAGGGAGGTCTCACTGGGTGGTGCAGAAGGGCAGGCAAGGCAAGAGATAATGGTGCTGGGATGTCCCCCAAGCCCCCAGGATGCTGAGCAGCCCAGGCAAGAGCTGGGGGCTCACAGCCACTGCCCCTCACACATCCCTCACGGGATGAGAGACCAGTCAGGCTGGACCATGAGGCCGACCTGGCCACGCTCGTCTTTGCCAGCAGTCCCTGGCTCCTGTGCCACTCCCTCCTCAGCAGCCCTGAGAAAATATTTGCAGCTTATAAAAGCAGGGAAAATGGGATTGATTTACTGTAGTGACATCTCAAAGCATGAAGTGGCACTTTTACACTCGCATCACCCATTAGACATCTGAAGGCATCAGCACAGCCCATTTCATTTTTAAAGACATACAAAATGCTCGGAGGAAGCCATTTGACATCCCCATTCTGAGAGCTGTGATAGCGTGCTGGGAATAATACAGATGCATCACAAGTCTCACATCTCATCATTCCGGTCCCCGTTGTGTCAATACGCTGCTAAAGATCTGGCGAGCATCATTCTGTAATTTTCCTGTGTGCCACAGCTGCTGAAGGAGCTGCCCATGGATGGTTCCTCTAAATCAAAGTGGCAGCCATAGCCACGTCTGGTGGGTGCTCTGCACGCCGGGAGCAGCTTGTGGAGGTGGCAACAGCATCCCCTGGGAGGTGCTGGAGCACTTTATGGGAGGTGCAGCAGCTCCCTCCATCCCAGCCTTTTCCAGAGGCAGTGTATTGGAGCAGCCCCATTGCCAAAGAGAAGGAAAAGGTGAGGAGCAAGGACCTTCCCTGAAGATGGGCCTGTGCTGGCCTCTGAAATCGCTGCCTTGCACTGGGCATCCTTTCTGCACCCAGGAGTGGGGAGCACAGGGTACATCACCCTGGCCTTGGGTACCTCAGCACTCACCCTCCAGCTCCACGGCTCTTCCCCAGAGGCAGCTCCATGCTGGAAACATCCATAATTTCTAATGGGATTAGTCCATCCCTGGTGCCAAGGGAAGGAGCCTGACCATGTCCTGCACCGTGCACCAATAGCGCCAGCCCTGATTTATTAGCCCAGAGATTTCACTGCCCAGCCGCTGACAAATGGCCACAATTTTACCAGCCCAGGTCCTCCCAATCAATAGCTTTTAATCAAATCCAATCACACCATATTAAATTAAGTGTCCAGGATAGCCCCAAAGTGCTGAGGGTGCTGGTGCTGGCACGGGTGTCAGGAGCTGTGGGAATTAATCACCTCTGTGCTGCCAACATGAGGAGCCCAGGGCTCAGCAGGGGAGAAAGGGAGGTTAGGCATACAGGAACTGTCTCAGGATACTTCTAATCATGGAGTAGAATAATGGAAGCTCCTGGATTGCTCCCATACTTCCGCCAAATTTGTGCCGTTTCCTTACGGCTCCTTGGGGTTTGCCCTATCCAGCTCTCATGCTTCCACTTAGTTTTAGAGCTATTTCTGCATATGAATTATTCCCTGACACAATTTTGCAGCCCTGGTTATATTTAGAGAGAGCTCATTCATTGGGTGAGGCTCCTTGTTTTCTGTTTTGTTGAGTGAGATCCTCTGGTTTCTCTATCCCATCTTTCAGGCTCCAGTTGATCTGTGCTCCCCTAATTACATGGTGGGACACCAGATGAGGTCGAGCTCACGCTTCCCCCGTGTTCTGCAGCAATATTTATTTGTGATAAGGCAGAAGGCAGCCATGGAGAGACATCCCCCTGAGAGCATGTCATGGCTGCATCAGCTTTCCCTGTATCAGCTCTGGAATAAATTTCCACCATGGAAAAAGAAAAGCTGCTGCAGTGGGACCCAGAGCACTTCATGATGTTTCTGTTTATTAAGAGCTTGGTTCTGTGCTGCCACATCTTCTCCAGGGCTCTCCAGATGGCTCTGTGGGACAGCCAGAGCCTCATGGTGCCCAGGGGGTTCCCTGGGGGCTGTGGCAGTTGGTTTATCCATCTTCACCTGGCTGAATGTTCCCCCTCCATCTTCCACTCCTTTGTACCCACCTCTCCTCATCCAGGCTCTCATTTCCCATCCACCTCTCTCACCTCTGTATCTTGAGGTGTTTTTAATGCAGCCCTGGGTTTTTGTCCTCCTTCTGCCTTCCGGGAAACACTTGACTTTTCACTGCATTGTCAGCATTTTCCAGGTACTCCTCTCACAGGTGTCCCAGCAGCTCTTGGGAGAATCCCAGCAGCCCCCAGCTGCTCACCCAGCTCTGGGTGCTGCTGATGGTCCCATCATGACCTTGGTTCTGTCCCTGGCTTTGGTGACAAGCCTTCTCCTGGACCTCCTCACCCATGCCCAACATCCCCACACTGCCTTCGGCGGTGCCGCTGGAGCTGCGCCAGCTGCAGCAGCTGGAGCCTGGCAGATTTAAAGTCTTAATTGCCTGTGATAATTAAAAATCTGAAGAAGTTTCCCCAAAGCACGGAGCTGTCCCGGCCCAGCCACAGCTCTGCCTCCCCATCAGCCCAGCCACACTTTGGGGAATTCAGGGTGCATTTGCTCCCACTCCTGCAGCTAACAGTGAGGCAGAGCTGACTGAGCTCTTTTCCCAGGCAGGAATTTGATCCAAGTCCTGGGCTAGGGATATTGAATCTTCTGCAAACTGCATCACCATCCCATCACTCATCCCACTGCAGGGAGGGCAGGAGGGAGCATGGGATCTATTTTGGGATCTATGTGCAGCTGGATCCACGTGCCACAGGGAAGGTGCATCCACGAGGAATGAGCTTGACCAGCCACCAACCGGGAACAAGGACAGGGTCTGGCTCTGTCCTTGCCCACATGAACCAGGGCCAGTGATGGCCACCAGTCAGGGGGACAGGAAAGACTTTAATGCCCATCTTCAGTCCTGTGTGCACAGTAACTGCAGCTGCAGATTCAAATTAATTGTGGGTAAATTAGAGGCACCCAGGTGAAACCACAGAGGGCATTTCCTGCATGCTGCTCCTTCCTTGGCACATGCCTGCCCATCCTGGGAGGTAAGGGGGCTCCAGTAGAGATCAGTCCCCTCACCAAGGAAGGTGTCAGGGACTGGTGTTTGCCCCCAAAGGCTGATGCTGCTTCCCTGTGTGAGTGGCCTTTCCCAGCATCACTTTCTCCCCTTGAATGCTGCAGTTCTCCTGTCCTGCTCCCCACACCTTGGCCACCCATTCATTCCATCCTTGTCTGGATGCATGGCTCTCCCAACACCCTAAACAGCACAGGGAGCTGCAGATTCCTGCCCGCAGCCCTCCTGGGAGGGGGTTGTCTCTTGTGCTGGGGTCTCCACACTCCTCCACTGTGTGTCCTCACCAGCCCTCCAAACCACAGGCAAGCCACCGCTTCCCCAGAGTGCTCCATCACCCCTGCCGACAGCACACCCCAACTCCCTGTCATCAAGCAAATCTCATCACGCTCCCTCCTAACCTTTGTGCAAAGGTTGTGAGAAATGCCAGGGCCGTATTTCAAAGGAAATACGAGCCCGAGCAGTCCTGAGCTTGTGCCATTTCCAGAGGGGCTGAGCGGGGCAGCCGGCTCTGCCTGCAGCGGGCATCCCCAGCCTTGGGCAGCGCCGCCGCAGCCGCCTGGAGATGGCTCGTGGGGAAGGGAGCGGAGCTCTCAGGCTGCCTGGGACGAATTAGGAGAGCCGGGCTTGCCTCTGCTTCCTTATCTGCCCAATAATTGAATGGAATAAGCTCCCTTATCTCTCCGGCCCGCCTTTTCCCTGACAGCCCCCTTATCTCTCAGCCCTTGGAGATTGCGAGCAGCCGTCGGGATGCTGCATCCATCCCCTCCTGACGGGATTGAGCGTTCCGGGACACGGCCCCTCCTCTGCCCCCGGCCTGCCGGAGGAGCCGTGTGGGAGGATGCTCCGGCCAGCAATCGAGTCTGCTGCAGGCTACCCGCATGGGGAGGTGGGTGCCTCTCCCCTCGGTGAAGGTGGAAGTGATCCCCTGGTAGCAAATTCAGAGAACTTGTGCATCCCTTGTGTTACTGCTTTGCCTTCGGCTGGCACCTTTCAGCCCAGCGCCTCCATCAAGAGCAAAGGTTAGGGGGAAAAACACGGAACATTTGGGTTTGGTTATTTTATTACCAATTCTTTTGGACTGGGTGAAAAAATAAGTATAAAAGCACCTGTGAGAGAATGCCACAAGATGGCAATGAGAATGCCAGTGGTCCAGGGGGGGCTCGAGGCCAGGCTGCCACTGGCACAGCCTCTGGCTTTTGGGACAACTTGGACATGATCTTGGTCCCTCAGTCAGGATACCCCAGTACCCCACAGCCTCCTGCCATTCCCAAGATTTCCTGGGTAACTCCGTGAAGCAGACCACGAGCTGCTCTTCTGCTCTGCTCCTTGTTTTTCCTACCCGAACCCTCGGGATGGTTCTTCTGGTTCAGGCAACGCCAGAGGAAGCTCCGGCGTGGCCGCAGTGCCGGAGGAGGCTGCTCTGCAATGCTCCACGTCAGCCCGCTCCGAGCCGAGCAGTAATTGGGTCTCTTAGGTAAAACACGGTGGATTGCAGGCGGCTGCAGCTGCACGGCTGATGGACCACGGAGGAGACATTAGCATGTAAAATGATGACCATTAACTTGATGAAAGAAAGGACACAACACGCATCTTGTTCGCGTATTGGAGCCACTTCTTCCCACGAATCGTTGGTTTGGGGATTTTGATTTCCTGGTGCAGGAGACAAAACACTTCGGAAGCGCTGGATAATTGCTTGTGGGCTGAGTTTTTCTAGGCTAACCTAATCTTGCCGGGGATTTGCTTTTAGCCCCAATGTGAGGATGGATTTTCTTTAAGATCAGGATGAAAAACACTGTCATAAATTAGCAGCAGAATAAACGACTTCTGAGGGCTGGATTTACACAGGATTTTCCTAAGCGATGGCTAACCCAGAAAGGCAAGCCCCAGTCCTACTCACAGGACCCACGGGCCAGCTGGGACCGTGCAATCCTGAGCTCCTGGAAATTCCTGCTCCTGGGAAACTGACTGTACTTGTAGGAAAATAGTTGGGCATCCCAACACAGGACTACAGCACAGGAAAGCTGGCATGCAGAAAGTTCTCCTCAGGGGTGTCTTTGCATCATCCAGGGCCACAGGGATGTCCACAGGTCTTTGGAGAGCAAGTTCATCCCTTCTCCATCTCTTTGCCAGTCCAGATGCTGGCACAGGTCAGCCAGAACGTCACAGGAGCAGGCAGATGTGCTCGTAATTAGGATGCATCGAATCAGTTAAAGCTGAAGACAAAGAAAATTAGAGAAAATGAAGAGGAAATGAAACGGCTCGCACAGATGCAGGGGAAATATTTTTAGTCCTTCTAAGTCCATGGCGTCTGTTGTTTGGAAGAGTCCGCACTGAATCCTCCCTTGGGAGGGAAGGACTTGCTTCCTTTCAAATGAGGTTGCCATCTCCCAGTGCTGCAATTAGTCATGTCCGCACAGCTTCTGTGGAGTACAACCAAAGCACTTAATTTTCATTAAAAAGATGACATTGGGAGCAGTTATGAAGGACAGGCGCTGGAACTGGTAACCACGTTCCTGAGGACAAAACGGGACACGCAAATGCATAAATTACTGGGCTCCTTTTCCACGTTCTGTCTTCTGCTTTTCTGCAAAGATTGACTTGATTGTAGGTGCCTCTCTGATATCTCTTTGTAAATCCTATTCACATTTGCATTAGATAATTCGGTATATCCATAAATTAGTGTTGAACATCAGTTGTTTTCATGGAAGCATTGCATAATCTCCGCCTCATAGGTGTTCATAGCCCATCCCAAGATCCCAGCAGAGGCAGGGGAGGCTGGTGAGTGTTGGAAGCAAAAATCTGTCCTTCTGCCATCCACAAGGGCTCCCATCAATTTATGGCTGCCCCATCGCACACTGGGCACTGCTCAAATCCACAGAGGCATTGGCTGCTCCACTTCATTTAACTCTGCACAAGGTGGGAAGTGATGGGGGTCTGTGCACCTCACTCAGCATCATGCTGGGGCAAACATTGCCCTTGCCCCAGGATCAGTTCCCTGCACTGGTGCAAGCCACTCTTCATCCCACTTCATCCCACCCTGCCACTGTGCTCCAGCATGAGCCCTGTCCTTGAAACCAGGGCTGGATAAAATAGGGTCATTTTTATTTTTCAAGTTTTCTGTGTTCACAAAAGCAAAGATTCAAATGGCTGAGCCTGAAGACAAACTGCTTCAAAGAGCAATTTTAATTGAAATTATAATGATGAAAATTTTGCAGCCAAAATTGAAAAGTGCGTTACTGTATCCCTTCCCTCCTCCCGTGACACGTCCAGGCAAAGCAGCAACAAAAATAGGCACCTTTTGTGAGAATGTCTGTATGACTCAGTTTCTTCAGTCCACAGATTTTATTTATCTTTGTAAAAGACACTAAAGCACTGCACTGTCCCTCTTCCTTGCAGCTTTCCTCATGTTCCTCCTCTCCCTGCGCTCCATGTGCAGTGCAAGGGTCCTGCTGGTGCACGGAGAGCCCCTTGACAGAGGCTGCGTGGCTTGAAACTGAAATTTAAGAAGGAAATTTAAGACATTTCAGAAGGAAAAAGGCAGAGGTGTCCTGGGATGTTTCCCCAGGATGGGCTGGATGCCCGCGGTGTTGGGATGGAGCCCTGAGGCTGCATCCCCGGCTGGAATGCTGCCGGCTCCCGGCAGGAGCACAGAGCCTCAGGGAGAAAAAGCTCATCCGCTACCCAAACAGAAAGCGGCTGCTGGTTCCTCTCTCCTCGGCATTAATCTCTGTCCCTCCTGGGAAATTACGCCACGATAAATCTTTATTTCTCATGATGGCTTGCCAGCTTTAATAACGATTTCGCGGGGGATGGGAGATGCTGGCAAACCGGAATGTGGGCTGGAGAATGCTCTGCTCCCCCAGCACACGCTGATGTGTTGGGATTGATTTATCCTCCTTTCCCGAGCCCTGTTTGTCCAGCTGCCAGATAGGGCCAAGTGAGTAACTGTTTCTTCAGTAAATTCAGTCTCCTCTTAATCCTCAGGTACCCCTGCTTTCCTGGAATTTATTCAGTACTCACACACAGCTGTATGGTGTGAAAATGTGGGTATTCAGATACTCCCCTCGAAAGGGCTGCCTGGTCACTCCATGTGCTGGAACGTAGACACTGAGCAATGCTGGGGATTTACTGTAATACTGTTTGTACTACTCAATACAAACCATTTGTAGAACTGTGCTTAAGAACAATGGAATTTGTGCTAAGTTCCTGTGGCTTCCAACTGGTGAATGTGAACAACTGAGTTTCCTGTTATTTGAGGAAATAACTGAATGGCCAAATTCAATTACTCCTGGAAATTCTGCTGTGATGCAGAGAGCAACCTGAGCTCTGAGAGCTTTTCTCCAGAGTAGCTGTTGCTCCTGGGTAGTTTCAGGATGCTCACGAGCCTGCACTAGGCCATCCCAGTCCACTCCTGCTCCAAGGAGGGAATTGAGAATACTCACTAAATGCCCAGTGAAAATGTGACCTACAGCTGAGGAAGATGAGAAGATGATGCTTCAGGGAGAGAGAAGAGCTGTGGGTTTCACCCCAGGGGCTGTGACAGTCAGTGCATGAGGCTGCTGCATGTACCCTTAGTGAGCAACCCAGCCTCAGGCCGGCAGGATCCCACCTCCTCTCCCACCTGCTCAATGGGGTTTCTCAGGGAAATGTTGCCAAATAAACCCCAAAATGACAACGCTGCTGCTTCTGCATCCTCTCGTATGGAGCCCATCCTATGGGTCCTATAAGGGATGAAGAAAGGGGAGCACAGGGCTCCATGGTCAGACCTGAGCTGGGGCTCCTCCGCTCTCCGGCAGTCGGGGCAGCAGAACAGCTCCGGACGGTTGAGCACTGAATGTTTTCACAGGGAGTTACTATAGAAACTATCTCAACACCTTTTTCTGTGCAGCCTCGTTGCTGCTAATAAATAGCCTCATTATTTCGTAAAAAGTGTTCGGGAAACCAGGAGCAGCATGGCTCAGGCCGAGACAGAATTAATGGTCGAAAATAGTGGGACCATTTTTCCCTGTGCCACAGAAAGCAGAGAGGCCGGGGCTCCATTAGGGAGAGTTATGGCTCATTTCTCCGCTTTTGCTGTATTTATGTATTCAAAAGTGATTTCAGCCACAATCCCAAATTACCAATTCCCACATTACATTAAACGGCTGTGAACAGGAATGGCTCCTGCCTATCAAAATAAACCAGGGAGTGCCATGCAGGGAGCTGGCTCCTTCCTGACACTTGCAGCTGGCACTGCTTGCAGCGAAATGCTCCAGGGCCTGCTGAGGGACTGCTGTCCCAGCTGGTACCAGGGTCCTCACCAGTGCCACAGGCAGAGTATCCCTAATTTCCATCATGAATTTCTCCCTCTCTGCCTCAACAGCCACAGCCATTTTCACTTCTCTGCCCAATGCCTTAAGCCAAGCCATTTTTGCTTCCTTTCAAGCCCCAGTGCCCCTGAGCAGGAGAGGATTGTTAAAAATATTAACAGGAATAACACAATAGCAGGACTAACACAGTAACAGGAATAACATATCCCTGTGGCAAGAAGCTAAAATACACATCTCTCTTTATGTATTCATTGGTCCTGTTGATACTCTGTTAATACCATGCCTTTCCCAACCAGAAACACGTGCCATTAAGGCAGGGCTGGGTTTCAGAATGTGATGGGGAGCACATGGGCTTGTAGAATCTGCACTGGGGTCTTGGATCTTTGTGGACATCAGCCCTCTTACTCCTTGGAACCCTCATCATCCCATGGTTCACACCCAGACCTCACTCAGCACAGTTGTTCCTTGTTGATGCCGTCAGTGCTGGAGACTCCCACAGCTTCCATGGACCTGTATGATCTTGTCTGACTTGTGTCCAAAATGAAGCTTCCTTGTATCATCTGAAAAACTGGATTTGGATACAGGCTTTATTACAAATATCACTCTCATCCTCCTACCCATGTGCAGTCCTACTCACAGTCCTACTCGCAGTCCTACGTGCAGCTCAGCAGTGGGTCACTCTGGTGAGTGAAAACGGAGCAATTTTAGCCAAAAGCTTCACCACCAGCCCTCTGACCACACTTTCCTGAGAGATCCCTGTCTGCCTCTTGCGGTGAGGAGCACGACAGCTCCGACAGCTGGAATGCAGTTTGCACCACCCTGTTTGCACCACCCGACTCTGGCTAAATTGACTACTATCATCCATGCATCTGAGAGGCAAATACTGCCCAGGAGAAGATGAGTTGGATATTTACCTTCAGGGAGGCTGGAAGCTGGCAGTGCCCACATCAAACCTTCAGTGTGGGCAGGCTGTAACTGTCCCAGGCTGTGACCATCCTGGTCGTTCCTGTGGGCAGCGGCAGCTTCCCCATCCACCTGCTTGCAAAACCTCTTGCAGCCACAGTTTCCTCTGCTTTGCTCAGGAAAAGCTGGACGTCGCTGTGATATTCTCATGCCACACCTCTGTGTGTTGGCATTTTTGTGAAGATCAGAAAGAAAACTAGAACTGATCACGCTGGTTTGCCCCTGGCAGGAGCCTCTACAGACAAATAGGGAACAAGGCTCTCCACGGCTCTTCTTGGGGATCACGCTAACGACTTGCGTGGCACAGGCCCAACATCTCGACAGGAGGCAGCCAGGCATCAGTGAAAATGATGGGGAATATAATGAATCATTTGTCTTCCCTGAGAGGGAAGAGTGGCAGAGGAAAACACAGACCCTTAACTCTTCCACAGCCGCCTGCCACTGCTGTCAGCATTCCCAGTGTCCCCAGTGGACTGGCAGGAGAGGAAAAAGGAGATGAAAGGGGACATCATCACTTTGGCATGTCCCAGTTTCTAGGATGGATGTGAGCTTGCTCTCCAGAGCAGCCTGGCTGTCAGCAGCTGCTTATTTTGCTGTTAATGACACAGAACCGCTTATGGAAAAGGATTTCACTTCCTCGATAATGCTAATAAAGTGGATTTGGCTTCGTGCACTGCATCTTTTGTCTGAGGGGCTGGAGACACCAGAGGCATTTGGAGAACTGCTCCTCCAGCACACAGGGGTGGCAGAATCCAGATGTGTTGCGAGGCAGCTGAGCAATCCAGGAGGGAGCCCGATCCCTGCCCCAGGATGCCTCGGACCATGATGTTGCTTCTCCCTGGAATGTCCCTGATGTGACAGGATTCCTCCCAGCTTCTTGGACAGGGAGGGATTCATGGAGCACAAGGAGCCACACCATCAGCCACAACCACAAACACTTTCAGGTCTGATGAGGGGCACCCCAGACTAGACCCAGAGGGGACAGGACTGCTGTGGCTGCCCCAAGGCTCCAGATCCCTGAAGGTGCCAGAACTGCTGACAGCTGGGAATAAATTACAGTTCCCATCTAATCAACTCTTCTCATCGTTTCCAGTTGAGCAAATTAAAAATCTTCCAGCAGCACAGATGAACTAAGGCCCAACCTCGTGCCTGATAAATGTTCCTTTTGAACTCACACACAATGGGGGAGCCGATTAAAATTTTAATTTTTTTAATCCTATAATTTATTTAAAATGCATTTGCTGAAAGAAAAGAATGTGGAAGACTTCTTTTTCTTTGTGATTTCTTAGGGGGAGCTGATGTAAGAGGCAGATAACGCAGTGCAGCAAACTCGCCTCTGATGTTACCGCTCAAACCGAGTCCTGCAGCTCAGGCTGAAATTCCCAACTTTCAGTGAAATCTGGGATGCAGATGGGTCAGGAGTTTCCTGGAAAAAGCCCAGCAGTGTAATCCCCGTCGGAGCAGGCAGGACAAGAGGAGCTACCCACCAACCAGCTGTGCTCCCAGTGCCATCACAGCACTGTGCCTTGCCAACCCACCAGCCCAGCACTCACTATCCCACAGGAGTTTCCCAGCCAGGCAGACAGGTCCCATTAACTGCCACACTTCCCAAGGGGAATTTGCTTGGAACAGCACAGCACACACATACAGCCCAACAAGCTTCCCGAGATTATTGTTATTGCTGCAATTACCAAAGGAATTAGTAATGCCAAACCATCAAGAGGTTAACTGCACCAGAGGCTAACGAGCCATGCAACACATTGAAGTGCTAGGAAGCATTTTCTCAGTTCAGTCATACAATATTAACCTGGGATACCCATTTCCTGGAAGGGTTCAAGGCCAGGTTGGGTGGGACTTGGAAAAACCTGGTTTATTGGAAGGTGACCCTGCCTGTGGCAGGGCTGTGGAACTGGATGATTTTTAAGGTCCCTCCCTACACAAAACATTATGTGATTCCATGATTCCTTGCCTCCCTGGGAAGCAGTGCTCTGGTTTGCTTTTTTCCAGCCCTGTGCTGAGCTGGCAGGGTCACTTTGACAGTCCAGCTCTGGCCAAAGCAGGGGCACATCTTCCCTCCAGAAATTCACCCTCTCCAAACGGCTCCTGCCAGGGGCAGCAGCCTTAGCCCGGACTTTTGACAGCCTCCTCTTTATCTGCTACTGACAACAAAGCTGTAATTGCAGCCCTCGGCAGAGCACACAGAAGGAGCTCTCCAGGCACCACGAGGAATAAAGGGAATTGCATGATCCAAGACTCGTCCTGATATAACTGTGACTCTGCTCCAACAGTGGTGGGTGACAGAGGGTGACACTCTTGGCCACTCAGTCCCTAAGCCCAGCCCCCTCTTCAATGCTGATCTGCTAAAGCCACGGAAAACTCACATGACATCCTGTGGTCACACAGGATCCCTGCACATCCCATTATTTCCAACAGACACAGGCACAGGGGTTCCCCGTGCTCCCATTTGCGGGATGAGGAGTGGGCGTGCTGTGGATGAGGAGCAGTCGCCGCCTCCTGCAAGCCTCAGTGCCGTCTCAGAATCAATACCCTGCCAACAATGATGGCAGCAAGTTTAATTCTTGATGAATGGCAGACATAAAACTGAGCTATTGTGTTGCTGAAAGAAATTGAATTAAGGGTGAGCAGAAGGGACACATCACTTGGCAGTGTGGTTGATAACGCTGCCTGCTTGGCCAGCTGCCACCAGCAGCCCTTTGGTTCCTGACACAGTTCCTGATGGTCCTGGCAGGTCCCTGGGTGCCCAATACTGCCTAAAATCAACCCATTCCCATTCCATGGTTCAATTGCTGCTGGAAGCAGGTCTCCAGCCCCCTCAGCATTCTCCTCAACATCCCCTTCCCAGCATTACCTGAATTAGGGCCACATCCTGGCACTGCGTGGCCCCTTCACCCCATTCCCTGGACATGCAAAGAGTTTGGTCCTCACAAAGATTTTTGGTTTGGACACCCTTTCCCCTGGAATGGACACTTGCTTGTGTCTGATTATTTTTCCCAGCATGTCTGTGACAGACTCCAGGTTTCCTCTGCATGCACAGGAAGACTTTCTTCATTAGCTGTTAGACTCCAACTCCCGAAGAGCAAATTAGGGGACATGAATATGCAAATTAATGCTTCTAAACTGATAGCAGCATTGCTGCCTCCGAGGGGATCAAAGCTGGGGTGACATTTGGCTTCCAGCTCTTCGCACTCGGGAGCAGGGTTTGACACTTTCTTTAATTGTTTTTTACACTGGAGAGAGCTAAAAATAAACCTTCCACAAAGTTGTTCTCCTGTTCACTCTGATGGGCTTGGGTTGGGGTTTTTTTAATTGTTTTTGCCCCACGTTTCCCAAGCTGGCAGAGCTGAGACTTTTCTAGTCATGCAGGGGCCATCCCAGTGATGCTCTGCCCAGTCCCCATGTGGGATCACAGCAATGGCATGAGCACAACACCATGGCAAGATGATATGGCACTAGGGACACTTTGGGGACATGCTGGATGGCAGAAACTGCATGGAGTCACAGATGGCTGAATTTGGGCTGCAACTCCCCCAAAGAAGCCATTCCCCACTTTCAAAGGAGCTTTCCAACAACACCCAGGCCCATCACTTTCCATCTCTGCAGCCAACCATGAAGCCCCAGGAGTATGTTCTGTGGCTACCACTAGCACCCAAATGTTGCAGGCTGACAAAAGTCCCTCCCTACCTGAGGTGCCTGAGGGTTTGAGAAGCCGAGAGAGCTCCCACCATCACATCCTGCATCCCCAGATGGCATCTCCATCCTGGGTCTCTGCCCAGGTAACTAGTCAATAAGTGTTTGAAATCAGGGGGAATAATAAGGAATTCCAACAAACTCCCTGCCTGAAGCAGCTGTTGCTCCACGTCCCACTGCCCTGGGCTCTAAATGCCCTTGGCTGGCTCCCTCCCCACTCTCTGCCAGCTCAGCCCCTGCTTAGAAGTAATTAGGAGATAATTAACATTTGTAGCAGACAGCGGGAAACATCTGGGCCTGATAACATATGAGGAGCCCTCGAGGGTGATTAATGGGGCTGGAGGAAGGAGAGTGGTGGGTGGTGTGGCAGAGTGTCATGCTGATGGGGATGGGGTGGGGATGTCTCTGGGATGTCCAGGGATTGTGATGCTTCATTCCATCCCCCTCTCAAGCAAAGGCAGGGAAGCAGCACTGTCTGACCAGGAAGTTTCTAAGTCAGGAGCTGATCAGTTGGAAGCAACCTGGACTCACAGGAAGAACAGAGGGCATTTGGTAGAGCTGTAATTTATTTTGTATGACTCCTACTTAATTAAGTACTTCATTTGCATAACCCTGTGCCGTAACTCACTTCCGTCATCATGAAATTCAGCCATGCACAAACAGTCTGCAAAAACAACACGCATAATTCAAACTTATGCTTGTTGTAAGAATGGGTTTACATGATGCAATTAAACAGGTCTGACAAGCAGCTCAGAATCCCCTTCCCTTTCTCCTTCCTCTCCCTATCCCCTTTCCCTTCTTGTTTCCTTTTCTTTCCTTTTCCCTTGCCTTATCCCCTTCTCCTTCTCTAAAGGGAGGAATAAACCTTTGCATTGATTTCTGGAGAAATATTTAGGGTGTTGCTGGGCTTCATTATCTTCTCTCCAGCAATTCCTTTTCTGACCTTCCTGCTGCAGAGGTCTGCAGTGAAAAGGAAGCCTTGGGCTACCCTGAACCACTCACACATTATTTCCCTATAAATCAGCAAAAGGCCAAGCCAAGGGGTACTCAAGGCCTCCTGTAACCTTATTAAACCTTTCCCTCACTTGTGCCCTGGCCTCTCCGGCCTTTCACCAGCAGTTTGTCTGTTGGATACTGAAGAAGCCAAAAATACAGCTGTGCGCAGGCAGAGACATATTTTTAGGGCTGTGCTGACCTTCCACATCTTGCTGCCGTCCTCCCCGTGTGACGCCAGGAGAAAAATCCCCGGTGACACTGGATGGCCGCGCGCGACTGGCCCGCGAGCGAGCGGCTCCGCGCGCACGGGCCCGCAGCCGGTGCAGCCGGGAGGGCCGAGCGCCGTGGGACTCAGCAAACCCGGCTGACATTTCCCACTGTGACATTAATAAAGGTGGGCTGGAGCAGGGCAGGGAGCTCCCGAGGCGCTGGGGAGAAGCCAGAACATCCCCGAGGAGGGGGACTCTGAGGTCTGTCCGACCCTGCTCTGCTTGTTCCTTATTCACACCCGTGCCAAAGTGATGCTCAGTGTCCCCAGGCTGTCCCACCCACTGCCATGTGGGTGAGCAGCCCTGCTCCAGCCTGGCATTTCTGGGGCACCCATGTGCACAGAAGTTTGAGCAGCGACTGCCAAAGGACTCACGTGGACCTGGCGTGGGGAACAGCATCCTCACTGGTAGGATTTTCAGGGAGCTTTTTGCCAGTATTGGAAAGTTTCCGAGGTGTTTGCGAAGCTCTGATTTCTTGAGCACAAACAGGTTGGGTTTGCTGGTACCTCTGCCTGGGCGGCTGCTGCAGCACTGCTGAGCCTGAAGATTGGGAGGATTTCCAGGCAGCCAAATGCCAGATGCTGGTGGCCCCCAGGACAGTTTCCCTCAGCTATATACACCACAGAGAATTCACTTGGCCATGATCCAAGAGGCTCTGGGAAGCAGAAGAATGCATCTCCTCTGGTGAGCAGCCCCTGGGATTCCCCAGGGCCACAGAGCTGGGGTTGCTGCTGTCCCAAACCCCTCTGTGAGTAGTTTTAGCAAAGAGAAACAAACCTCCCCATGCCCCCTTCAGCTGCCAGACCCACGTGGCCAGGAACATGCACATGTGATCCTCACAGACAGAACAATTCCAAGTGTCTATAAATACCTAGGAAGGTAAATGCATTAACCTTATCATGATCCCAGAGTGTAATTACATACAGCCTGGCTCCCAGGTAAATTAGTACATTAATAATAATTTTGTTCTATAATTACTGTCATTCCTTAGATCTCGCAGCTATTTGCCCATTCACTTACATGTGCAAGGGCATTCCCACTGCTGGAGCAGCCTTGGCCAAACAGCTCCAGGCAGTGCTTGGGAAATCTGTGTTCAGACTACAGAACTCTACACATAGTTTAGATAAGGATGCTACAAAAGCAGCCTGGTCCTTGTCCAGCTGTGGAGCTGATTCCCACCAGAGGAGAGTTTCTGCTGGCCGAGCTCCTTGGGGAGTCAGGTGGGATCAGTTCATACTGGGAACCTGTTCCTGGCATGCCTGGGATGCTTCACTGTGGAATGGGGCACTGGGACAGGGTCACCAGCACACCAGGACAGAAGACACCAGGTCTGCCAGTGGCTGCACATGGCAAAGGCAGTTGCAGAACTGCTGGATGCTCGGAGACTCCCAGGCCCTGCAAGGGCAGTCCCCGGGAAGAGCCTCTCCATCGGCTCAAGAGGAGGAAAGAAGGGAGCATCCTTTCAGATCTCCATGGAAACCAGGGAGAGGTGGGGAAGACTTTAATTTGAAGTGCTGATTTGGCAGAGGCCCTGGGAGCCATAGGCAGGAGATGAGCTGCATTAAGGAGCAGCAGGAGGGGGCTGTGGCTCTGAAAATGGGTGCCAAAAGGGTATCTGATACCATTAGGCTTGAAAAGTTGCTGTGAAAGGCAGGGAATCAAATGGGACCAGTGTAGCAGCAAATGATTTATTTAATTCATTTGGCCCCTTTTCTGTGCACAAATTATCCATAGAGAGGCTTTTATTTTTTTTTTCTTTTCTGAATTTGCTTATTAATTTGCAGCAAGAGGGCAGATGGTTAATGCAGGCAGAGCTCAGAGCATCCTTCTGCCTGCACCCTGGGTGAAGGCAAACCCTGACACCATCCCCACACCACAGGGACTGCAACCACCAGCACCTCTTGCTCCCAGCTCCCCCCACATATATTTCAGACTTTGGAGACAAACAGAAGGCTGCAGCCTCCAAGGCTTCGCTTCCAGGACTTTTCATTTACTGTAATTACTGAAGGATGTTTCCCCTGAGATAAGATCTGCGTGACATTTGCGCAGCCAAACCTCCCGCTCACACCCGCCAAACAGATTCACAGCCGCAAACAACCAGGTCCTGCAGCAGGAGACAAAGCCAGCATCTCAGGGAAAGCCGTGGGGCAGCTCCCTCCAACTTCCCAGGGATGAGTGCTGGGTTCAGCAAGCCACGGGAAAGCAGAACGTGACCCTGATGCTAATCTGGGCTGGGAGGTGAGGAGCAGCTGTCAGTCCCCCTAAAATCAAGTGCTCTCTAAACATGAATTTGGGGTGCAGTCTGATGTACCCTGATGCTGACAAGCCAAGTGATCTGCTTGTGCTCCCACAAACCCGTTCTCACCACCCAGAAGGATCCCCTGCAGCATCAGCCTTGCAAGAGGGGCCTTCGCTGCCTACAGCACCCACACGGTTTATTTAAAAACGTATTTTAATAGTATTTGGAAATTACAGGCAAATGCTCCATGTTGACCTTCACTAAGGTGGCTGCGGTTTCCCACCTCTGTACAGTAAATCAGTGGGTAAATGAACACAGAGACTCAATTCATCATCAAATGTCAAGCCTGAGACAGAAAGACGGGAAATGATTTAAAAGCAACTGGCAGTTTAGAACTGCTGCAAATTTCTCATTATAGAACTGCGAATTGTTATGAAAAACTAATCTGTTTTAAGCTTTGGTCTGCTCAGAGCTACCAAGACCCCTCTCCTTTCACCCCTCCCTTCAGTTGGGGTGAGTTCCATCTGACACCCCCAAAAGCCTTTGAGCATCACCCCCTTGGATGCCCCACTCTCCATCAGACCCTGCAGGAGCTGAGCTCCATAGGGTGGATTTTGAGGTGTGTTTTGTAAGCACCATCCCCAGGTGAGCATCCTTCCCTGGGGGCTTTTCTCCCCCAGGTCAGCTCCTGCAATGTCACCATGGCATCCATCACCCTTCTCTCTGCAGGACTCTGAGGGTGTGCTTTGCAAAATCCTTCACATCCCATCCATTGCAGCTGAATGGGAGCACAGCCACTGCAGCTCAGAGGCTCCTCAGCCCTCCTGCCAGACTCCTTTCTCCAGAGACACTAATAAAATGCATTTCCTCCAGCCAGTGTCTCACTTAAGGAACCTTCGCCTGGGTGTGATTGAGTGCACTTAATACAGTCGCTCTCACTGCAGAAAGGACTCTGAGCCTTCTATTTGACAGCCTTGATCTTAAAGAAATCCATTAAGAGCAGCTTTATCTCTGGTTTTTGTAACCATTAAATCAGGTTTTATCAAGTCGGGGACACGCTTTCAGAGAGACAAGAGGGAGAAACAGGGAATAAACCTCCCAAACTCCCACGCTGGGACTGCTGGGCTGGATTTGGGTGACATGGAAATAACCAAGAAAGGGCTTGTCTCAGTGGAAAGCCTCCCAGGATGATGCTGCCTCACCAGCAGGTTGCAGGAGCCTTTGCTGGATGCTGCCATGCTGCTTCCATGTGCCTCAATCAGCTTTTGGTTTGGCAGAGGCGCTAAATGCTCATTTCAGCTAATAAAGATGCCCGGTAATGTCATATTACAGGGCTGGCGAGCTCCCAGCAAATATTATGGTGAGGCTTTGTTTAATTAGAGGGTTCTCAGGCACTCGCAATTTCCTCCTCATAATGGGGAAAACAAGCTGGGTTTAAAAGTTTGGGCTGGCGGCAAACCCTGCTGAGGCTTGGGCATCCTGAGAGCCGGTTTCCCAAGGGCCCTCAGCTGCTGCAGGAGCTTCACCCCCAACTCCAGTAGTGGTTTTTCTTTTTTTTACCTTATTTTCTGTTGCCATTTTTTAGTTGCCCCTCCCTGTCTGGGAGAGGTGTTAGCAGCCAGATCTCCCTGCTCTCCTTACTCCTCTGTTGCCATTCCTGCAATGCCTTTGCCCAGTCCCCAAAAGGTCTCATCTGCATCTGCTCCAAGAGGGACAACACCCCCGAGAATTCCTGAACCCATGGAAAGGGCTTTTCAATCCCTCCCCTCCCTGCACACCTCGGTGATGAGACACAAACCAAGATTTTTAGGGCAAATTAATTCTGTCATTATGGGAATCCAGCTTCCTTCCTGACAAGAATGCAAATAGGAAGAGCACACCAAGCTGCATGCCAGGCACAGACGCTCAAATTCATTGTCATTAGCAGGGATGACTTCATTAACAAGTGGGAACCTAGGAAGCTGCCCCCACACTTGTCTTGAGTTTGAGAGGCAGCAGCAGCAGCAGCAATTCCAAGGGCCACGGCCATAATGCCAAGCAGCTGGGACACAAGGCATTTGCATTTCCTACAGGGAAGGTTTTAACAGCTTTTCTTAATGACAGTTTTGTAGATTTTGGGCCACAGACATGTGCTGCAGGGGAGCAGGCAGCACCATTCAAGCACCAGCTCAGCTCAAGTCCCTGTGCTGGCATCCCCTGAATGCTGGCACATCATTCACCACTCAAGATCCCTTGTGCTGCAGGTACAGCACCAGCTCATTCATAAGCCTCAAGAAATATCATTGTGTGAAAATGTAATAAAAATTATTCAGCTAATCTACTTTAATAACCCAACTTCGGGGCCTCTCTGTGCTGCAGACAGTATAATCATTTCTAAAATATGAGCTGTCATTTCCCATCAGTGCGAGGGAGGCAAAGGAACTCGGCACCCGACTTTATCAGGGCCACTAATTCACCAGCCTCAGGCCTGTGGAGAGCGAGCATTTCCAGAGCTGGTGGGCTGCCCTACCCTCCCAGTCCCATTTATGGTCCCTGCCCTGACCCCCAGGATGCTCCAGGGGATGGGGGTGATGCAGGGGACCTCCAGGACTCATCTCCACAGGACAGGGATGTTGAGAGTTTCCACCTCCTCAGGAAAAAAATGCCGCCACACTCTTGACAATTGTGCACAGCAATTTTTATGGATCAAGGATAAGTAAAAAGTATCAAAAAAAACCCGTACAACTTCCTTAGTGTGTACAAAACTCACTGTTGAATATAAAATATTTTTTAAATATTCTGCAGAACCAAATCTGCAAACTTTTTAAGTTAAAAAATATTAAAAGTGCCTAAAATATCATCATGCTTAAAAAAATACAGATCCTGCAGTCACAAGGTGCCGTAAGGAACACATCCAATCATCTCGATTTGTGCGGATGGAGGCACATGGCACCACCAGCACTCATGGATCCCACTGACAGAGATACCCCCCAGCCTGGCAAGGTGGCAGCCAGGGGATGGGGGTCATGAGCACCCTCAGACAGACACAGCCACCCCCGAGGCGGTGCTGATAAGGCTGCTGGGCTGGCACAGGAACGTGCAGCTTTGCAGTGACGGGCAGGCGGCCTCACTGGTACAGGACCTTCACGCAGAAGGTCTCCTCGTTCTTGTCCTCGTGGTCATTGATGTGAATGAGGATCTCCTCCTCCCCCGGAGTCTGGCTCGGGGCGAAGCGCAGGCCGATGGTGTACACCTCCCCTCCAGCCACCTGCGGGAGAGAGAGCTGGAGGAGGCAGCAGGACCCTTCATATGCCTGCCTTCCCCCAGCCAAGGTGGCCCTCACGGCCAGCACCCACCCAGCATCGCCGGTCTGGCCAGATGAGGGGCCTGACAGGGAGGGAGTGTTGGCAGCAGGACATACCTCGAAGGAGTCCTCCTTGAACTGCAGCAGGTCAGGGCGGTTGGTGCATAAGAAGTAGAGCCGGGGCGAGGGGTAGGGGTTGGTGTAGGTGATGCGCTTGTTGCAGCCTTTCCCACCTCCTGCTGGCAGCGAGATCTCAAAAGCCTGGGGGGCAAGCAGGGGCAGGGTGGGCAGCAGCCATAACGGGCACTCCCCCATAACCACCACAGAGAATTGCCTCCCACACCTCACATCCACTCTGCCAGCCAGCAGAAAGAACCCACATTTGATCAGAAGAAGCAACAATTAATTACGAGTGCAAAGCATAAAGGCCTGGGAGAGCAGCAGAGACTAGCCAGCTCCTTCTCATTCCCAGGAAGAGCTGTGGTGCTCAGATAACTAGATGAACTTGATGACCCTGAACAGCCCCTTCCAGCCCCAACTATTCTGATTCTCTTAACACCTCATAGCACAAGCAGCATGTGGCAGGACAATGGGACATTGGTGTAAATGCCAATCTGAACCTTTCCCAAGACCAAGAGGTTCAGGAAAACATTTTTAGAAGAAACACATTAGCCAGGAAATCTAATTTTCTGTCTTTGAGGCAAGGCCTCTGCCAGCACAGCGCTAATCGAAAGCAGCATGCTGCAGCTCTAATTTCACAACTGGGAATACTTCTGAGCTGCCGCTCCTCAGCGTGGGGCTGCCTCCAAAACAGCCTAAAAGACATTCTACCAGGGGCTTCAGTGAGATTATTCAAGTACCCCAAGGGCTAAATGTGTGTTTATGATGGCAAGCGCCAAAAAAAAGACAGATGGAAAGAGAGGAAGAAGCAGGAGACAGCCCCAAGTTATGGGCTGAACTGCAACCACTGATCCGGTGCCATCACTACGTTTTGCAGTAGCAAGAGCTGCCGTACCTTGGAGATGAGAGGCTGCCTACAGGACAGGCAGAGCAGCCAGGAGGACACCAGCTGGTGGGACTCCACATCCACCAGGTTGAGGTAGATGAACTTGCTGCCAGCCCGCCGTGGCCTCACACCAATGTAGAGGTCCTGAATGCCATTGGCAGGGAGGACGAAGGCACCGTTCGGATCCACCTGTGGAACAACACCTGAAGGTACAACCACCCACAGTAGCTGACCACAGCCCTGAAAAGTCTATCTTGGAGCATCAATTAGACCCAATTGCTCTTAAAAACCTGTACTCCTGTTCCGTCACTATTGAATCCCATACCTCCCAGCCCCAGGAATACTCTGCGACTAATTCGTGTCAGGAAGGACAAGAGCCACAGGGAGGCCACAGGGCCTCCCCAGCCCAAGGGTTCCACCACACAGGCTTTGCCTGAGCAGCCTTTGCCCTTCCTTTACAGGACAGCAATGGAGTTTTTCTGCCTTTTATTATTCACATTTCCAATTACGGACGAGCGAATTCTAAAGAAATTGAGAGTCTTCAGACAGTCTCATTAACGCAGATAATTTGCCCTCCGGGGTTTCGCGCCAATGATCCTACACATGACAACTCTAATCAAAAGATAATTATCACAAACGCTTTACGGCTCTCAGTTGTTCACAGTTCCGTGTGGGTTGCCTTTTGCTTTCTGGAGGGGGTTTCTTTGGGCTGACCCAGGCCAGCCAGCCCCTCGCCCAGCACGGGGGTTACCTCCAGCTCCTGGGGGTGGGAGGTGAAGGCCCGCACCCTCCGCGGGGCCGCGGTGCCGCGCAGCAGCAGCGAGAGGCGCGTGAGCTGCCCGGCCGTGCAGGCGACGTCCAGGCGCTGCAGCGAGTGCAGGTAGAACTGCCAGATCTGGACAGGTGCTGCCAGCCAGGCGTCCCTGTGCACGGACAGACGGACAGAGCTCGCCACACACCACGGGAGTCAACGTTCCCCACCCTTTTGGGGTTCTGCTACTTACGTATAAATAGCAACAAAGAACTTTTTGATCTGCGGGCTTGGTCCTCCGGCTACTTTGAGAAAGATGTCCTGTGGCTCACCAGGCCCCTGCACGGACAACAGAGCATTGTCCCAGCAGCTGACCAGCTAATGAAGACCCCAGGGGTGTCTTCCCATTAATCAGGGAGCTACGACCAACTCCCTTACGAAAGCAGATGCTTTTGGTGCCTCGTTAAACTATGTTATTAAGTTATTATACAGTTTGGCTGAGCTCTCCCAGTATTTTTAATTACAAAAGAGGATACAAATGACTATCGCATTCCAGGTCCGTATCTGTAATCAAATTTTGGCAAATTTTCCACAAGTTTTCTAACAAGCCCTAATCCAATTACCATACTAATGCAATTCTGCAACAGCAATTAGCAGCTATCCCTCGTCGCCATTTGCATGGACATAGCCAGGTTTATTTTTCCCTTCCACCTCTTCCTGCTGTGGAGCCAGCCCAGGAGAGCCTCCTGCTTCAGGAGGGAGTGGGATGGTGGAGGGCTGGGCATGGAGCTGCCCCTCTACTCTAGCATCCTTCAGCAGAGACAGGCTTTGCTATGCACCCCAAGGACACACCGTCCCCGCACCCACTGCCAACGGCTGCAGATACCCCAGCAGCAGAAAGCCCAACAAAAGGCTGCTCTTCCCCAGCATCTGAATCATCTGGTACTTGCTCAAAAGAACAAGCAAGTACAGGCTGCTGCATGATGTGATAAGGGGCAATGCTCAGCCTCCCCCGCCAAAACAACACAGCTCCTTCTAATTGGGAAGAAAAAGCAATTCCAGCTTCATTGCTGCCACTGTGTCACTGCCACAGGCTGGTACACAGGGATGCTCTGTGGCTGCACCCACATCGGCAGCTCTCTGCCAACCCAAACAATCTGCAGGAGAAGGACGCGAGGAACGGCGATGCCAAAGTGTAGCATACCAAGGATTTGGTTTCACAAATGATGTCAGGGTCGCTGCAGCGAACGAACATCTCAGGCTGCCCTCCCGGCACCCCCACTGGTGTGCCTGTGGACAAGGGACCGAGGAAATCACCTTCAGCTTTTGTTCTGCCTGTGCCTTTCCCCTGTGCCCCACGCAGGTGCACACAGAACCCCTCATGCTAGACTACCAGCAAACCACATGGATGTGTAGGTGTAGGGAATTCAGGAAGAAGTTAACAGAGAAAGATGGATGGAGAGCAAGCGAGGAGCCAGGGCCATGAAGGCATAAGGAAGCAGCAATGTGCTCTCTGGATGCTGCTGTGCCTCCAGAAAGGCTCCATGAACTATGGATGATGAGCAACAGGGAAGAGCCCAAGCCCTGCAAGGCAGACCCCAGACTCACCAGGGAGAGTATGCCAGGGAGGCAGCCGAATGGTCTTCTTCAGGAAGGTGAGCTCTGGGTGGTAGAAGCGAAAGGTCTGGTCCACCACATGGGGCTGCGGCTCCACCTTCACCCGCAGGAGTGCAATGGGCTTCCCCCTGCTCACCTGGAAGGAGACCTGTCCCGGGGGCCAGCAGGAGAGGGCTGGGGTTTTCCAGTGATTCTGCTCCTCCCATGTAGCCCCTCAAGCAGTGTTTCACCTGGCTCCCTGACCTGGATGAGCTTTGTCTGCTTGGCCCCACTCTTCCCAAGGGAGTGAGTGTTCTCAGTGGCACCAGTGCCCAGCCCAGCTGGCCCCTGCGGGGTGAAAGAGTGAGTTCCCTCAGGTGCAGCATCGCTGCAGCTGCTGCTGCTCCCAAGGGCTGTTCCAGCCTGCTCTGCAGTGGTAACCACAGCCAAGGGGAATATTTTGTACCGGGAACAGCTCAAAACGGGCCCGTGCCTACCTGTGCCGCAACCACGGCAGGGTCTGCGGAGAAGGTCTGGTATTTGAAGGGGATGTGGACAGTCTCACTGGGGCGCAGGTAGACCTGAGGCTTGAGATCCTCACTGAGATGGAACATATCCTCTTCCACCGGTGTAACACTCCTGGTCAGCTCCTTGAAGTGGCGCCACTCCCTCGGGTCCAGTATGACACTGGGGCAGTGAGCAGCAGAGGGGCTGGTGAGGACTGGGAGGGAGCTGGTACCATCCTGGCACCTCCCCATGCACACAGGGGAGCCCCCACCTCAGCTCAGGGTGGTCGACCTCAATGGTCACGGTGTGCTGGACACCATACGGGTTCTTCAGGGCGAACTCAAAGAACTCAGCTGTCCCCAGCACAGCGTGGACAGTGCGGGTGGCTGTGATGGCCTGGCTGAGCATCTGGTAGATGCTTTCTCCCTTGATGTGATCCCTGTAGGAGTCGATGACCTGCAGGTCCCAGGCACGCTGCTTTGGCCAGCCCTGCCCAGAGGGAAGGAACCATAAGCCTGGAGACACCACAGGGGTCTGGCCCCACGCCCTCCTGCCACCAGCACCCTCGTGCAGCCACACCACTGCCACATGCTGGGTGGACACGGCCTCACTGAGGGTGAGCAGGGGGCCAGGCTCACTTCTGGCCGGCGACTGCGCAGCGCGGCCTCCAGCTCATTGTCCACGTCCACCAGCCTCCGTGCCCACGCCGTCCTCCTGCCTGTGGGGTGAGACCACCATGGCACCAAGGAAGGTCCCCCCAGATACTGCAGCCCCCAAGAGCCCCGCAATACTGCAGGGCTGGAAAGGGGAGCACCAGAGGGACAGCTGACCCACGGCTGGCACTGCAGCAGCAGAGACCCTGCCCACCTCAACCCACAAGGAGACAGGCCAGGCCCCAGCAGGACTCACCACCGGGAGTGTTCAGGGAGCACCCTCTGCCACCTGGGGTGGTGACACTGCTGTCTGGTGCAGTGACAATGAATGAATGGGATGGCAGCTGCTCTGGGGTCTCCTCACATGGATGACCTGCCACAAGCAGAGACAGGAGTGAGTGGAAACCATCCATTCTCATTGTTATAAAATCTACTGCAAATTTCTACCTCTCTACAGCTCGGGTCAGCCAATTACACAAGCAGGAGAGAATATCTGGAAATCAATGATGCCCTAAGAGCCCCATATGCTCCCCAGAGCCTGTTCTGTCACAAAGTCACCTGCTCAGGGATGGAGCACACCATCCTGAGCCCCTCACCAACTCTTGCTTTCATTTCTGAGTTCTGCCTCCCCCTGCATGGCTACGTGCAGCTGCACCTCCCAACTCCCACAAAGGCTGTACCAAGTGGAGCCACACAAGGCTCTAAACCCACCAGGTATTTTTCCAGCCTACACATTCCATCCCCATCCTTTGGGAAAGGGTACCAAGCTTTACCATCCTGTTTCTAACAGTATTTTTAATTTTTTTTAAAAAGAGGATGGGAAAAACACCAATCACAGGGTGGCTGCTGCCCTGGCACAGCAGCTCTTTGTCAGGGTGTGTATTAAACCACTCCCAGGGTTGTGGATCTCAGATTCTCCTTCCCAGGAGCTTATCGGCCCTTTGCAGGCAAAGTATGGAAATGATGATTTAAGATATCTTATATGGAGCTAATCTCTCCTCTGAAGATAAGATTTTAAAACCTGGAGTCACTACACATTTAAAGGACACAGAATTAAATATATAAAATAAAAGCAGCCAGCAGGTTCTGGGAAGGATGACATTCCTGCCAGCCTGGGTCTCACTCGGGTACAGCCCAGCACATGCTGTGTGCCCCACCCAAGCCTTTGGGCCACATGAGCAGTGGGTTCTCACCAACATTGGCCAGGCAGAGGTGGAGGCGGCCCCTCACAGCCACACGGACTCCGAGGGGCCGCAGGGCGCCGTGCCGCAGCGCCTCCCGGCCCATCACCGGCCCGTCCGGCTCGTACTCGGTCGTGGCCACCTCCAGCTCATGGTAGGTCCTGACGGCCGCCTGGCCCTGGCGCAGCAGGGGCTGGGCACAAGGCAAGGACACACAAGGTGCAACGAGTTACTGGGGAGTCTGGTCCAGAGGGGTCAAGGGGTCTGGGTGTATGTACTGGATGTCCTGACTCTGCAGAGCTTAGTACTAGAATACTGCCAGAGTTATAGGGAAGGGCAAAGAAAGCTAATGCTTGTCATCACTTTGGAGGAATAATCTGTAATAGGGGGCTTGTCAAGCTGACACCAGATTGGGTTACACAGAGGGGTTGACAGCATCTCCATTACTGAAGACACAAGGACAATGCAACAGCATCTTAACACAGGACCAAAGGGAGAGCTGGGCTTTTCTCTAGCACTCCGTGCAGGCAGGGGGCCCTTCAGCATTACCACCCATGGGAAAAGACTGTCAGTCTAACCAATACCTCCAGTTTAATGGCAGCAGACCCAAAATGGAGCAGGGAATCTCCATCCCAGATGTCAATCTGGAGGCTGTGCTCAGCCAGGTACCGCAGGAACCAGCGCTGTTCCCCGAGCCGCAGGAAAGCTGGATCCACCATGTACTTCAGCTGCAAGCCCGGTGCTCCTGCAAGACACCACACAATCACAGACATGGCACTTGGCTTGGTGGGAAGCCTCAATGTGCACCTCACACAACTGACACTGTGTACTACTTCAAACACTGGATGTTTTGAATGTTTTTCATGATGTGCAAACCAGCAGAAGTTTGATATTAACAAACACCAACCCATCCCTTGGGCCAGAGGCAAGCCCTCATCCACCCAACAGAAGAGAGGCAGTCACACATGCATGATAAAACCAGAGCTTACTGGTTAGGGTCCCATCCTGGTTGACACGGACAAGGAGCTGCGCTGGCACAGCCAGCCCTGTCGCCAGCACCCCCTCTGTGCTGACCAGCTGCAGCCGGGGCGTGGTGACCGGTGGGAAGCGGTAGAACTGGAAGGTGAGGAAGAGAGTCCTTGGCCACAGCCCCTCCACGCTGTCCTGGGCATCTCTTGAGGAGAGAGAGGGGCTTGGGTTACTTGTGGCACAGTGCTGCCACTCTGTCATGAGCTACTCATGCATTTGGCACATGCCAAGAGGCAGAAGAACAAGAGAAGATTGGCAGCACCACAAGTATTTGGACTTTTCTGAAGACAGCGGCCATACGGTTTGCCTTAACTTCCCAAAAAGCTTTGTAATTCCAGCTGTCTCCTGCCATATGCTGTGGTGGAGGCGCCCAGCAAAGACAGCGTGTTACCTTCCCACAGCACACTGCCAGCCATGGAAAAAACAGAAGCAGGGCCGTATCCAGCCAAAGCCACCCCTTGGGTGCCAACTTTCCCAACTCCATTTGCATTTCTGGAGAAACCCTGCATTAATGAGCTCTGACATCACATTGTGGCTCATGGATCCAATTTAAAAAAACTGGATTATGACTTAAAAGTGCCCAGAGAAGAGAAAAGCAGGTGCTAAAGGAAGAGGCACCTCTGCAAGGACGTCTCCTGCCCAAGCAGGGAAGAGGCTTAGGGGAATTTGGAAAGGACACTGTCCAGGAGGCCTTTGGGATCTGCCCACACAAGACCACGAGCTGCCGTCCCACCTGCCAAAAGCCAGGAATTGCAGGACTATCTCATTGCCTTGCAGAGGGTCAGCTTCCTCCAGCTGCAGGTTGAAACTGCCCAGCTCCACTGGCTCTGAGATTTCCACCGGCTCTTGGTTGCGGTCCAGGATGTCTGGAAAGCCAGCAGTGTGCAGGCGCGCCAGCGCGGCACGAGAGAGGGACACACGGGAGCTGATGGAGAAATAGGGGTGAGCTCCACAAATGGGGCCACGGGGACCCTGGCAGGCCAGGTGATGGGGCCACAGGAGCCTGGGGAGGGGCAGCCGAGCATCACCTGCATGCCTGCAGCCCCACAGCAGCCATGGGCAGCTGCAGCGGGGTGAAGGGCAGCGCCCGCAGCTGGTCACCGGCACAGGGCTCTGCGTCCGGCGAGCCCAGGTCGGCCTCCAGGTGGGTGATGGCCCCATCCTGCTGCAGGCTCTGGCCTGTGCCCCGTGGCGAGGCCACGAGCTGGGACACCGACAGCTGGTGAGAGAGTGGCAAGCATGAGCAGCTGCAGCCACAAGGCAGCCCCCTGAGGTAGCTGTTGTGGCAAGCTGAGCCAGCAGCCCCTCTGTGCTAAAGGAGCTTGGCCACCACATGTCCCAGTGTTGTCACTGCACCAAGAAGTGGTACAGCTTGGCCACACATGGGTTTGCACCTCCACTGCCATTTCCCTGCTGCTTGCTCCCCGGCAAGAGGAGGGATGAGCACACACAGCAGGAAGATCAAACTGCTTAATTCGGCCTTATGAGGCATTTAATTTCATTTCACCAGAAATATTTGCATGCATTGATTCCTGCATCAAGATATAAAACAGCATAAAGAGGGCTCTCAGTATTCACAGCTCTCCTTAAATCCTGGGAGCTCTGCACAAACAAACCATGTGTCTCTGTCAGCACACACCAGGGACAACAGCACCCAGCAAATCTGGGCTGTCAAAAACCAGAGCTGCCCTCACTCCTGCGGTATGAAAAGAGCACAGGGAATTTCTCCCAGCACATCACAGGCAGGAGCTGGTTTACTGCCTGGAGGAGGTGGAGTTGAGGACACTTGGTGCCTCTTGGCTGCAGCAGACAGGAAAATAGGCAGGGGATGGGTCCAGAAGCACATCCTACATGTGGGCCATCCCTTGGGGAATGCTGCTGCCCACCACCCGCACTCACTGGTGCATGTGGCACTTACCCCTGGTCCTCGTGGGGATACTGGCACTCGTCGTGGGGCTGGCACTCCTGTGGAGAAGGACAGGAGAGATGCTGTAGAGAAGCCAAAACCCCCAGGCCCCATAACTGCAGCTGCACCCACTGCCACCAAACTGCCCTGTCCTCCCACCACCCCTTTTCAATTTGAGGGCCAAAGGCAGCACAGTGAAGCAGTTTACCATCACCCAAACATTTTTTTTTTTTACTTATTTCCCAATAAAACTGCTGCTTAGGGGTTAACACAGCACATCTCCAGACCCATCCTTTATTTTGCCGTGAATCAGGCTAACTCTGCCACAAACAACAGCTCCCCCATCCCCTGACAGCACCGCGGTGCCTCACGGCCACACGGTGCTGCCTAAGTGGGATGCTTAATGAGACGTGAAAGTTTTAGGATACTTAAGGTTTTCATAGCTTCTCTGTTATTTTTTGTCACTCCCTTCAACTGCTTGAGCATTTGTGCCCTGAAACGGTGGGAGCTTTATCATGTTTATATTCGGCTGCTCTCTCGCGCCAGCACAGCTGAGCTCGCTGAGCCGTGGAGCCGCGGGTCCTTCGCAGCAGAGCAGGGGCACAGATGTTCCATCTCTCCATCCACGTGATGCTTAGACCTTAATTTGCTTTCCCCCACCACATATATCCCAGCTATTCCATGCTGGCTGCTGTGTAAAGGAAACCACCCCGTTCACTCATGCCCAATATGTTGTTTCCTTCCAGTCAGGATGGCTTTGGCTAGGGTTAAGAAGAGGATGGACAGATCTAGCAGCAACACCAGCATCTGAGCTGACAGAAGAAGTTCTTGGCCTCCCCTGGGCCAGGCAGCAGCACGTTTCTCAACAGAGCTCTACAAAAAGTTAACCCAATAGTCTCTTCAGCACCTTGCAACACAGGCTGGAGCAGCACAGCTCTGAGACCACTGCTGCACTTGCAAGCCCTCCCTGGTGCCATAAGTCCTCTGGAGATGGGAAATGCCAGGGAGTTTGTCCCTGAAAATCACCTTGATGGGGATCTCCCCTCACCAGGGACACAGCCCACAGCTCAGCACACTCCCCCAAGCCAGAGCACTCCAGACCACCACCAGGTTGGAAGCTCAGTGTCAGCACTTGCTTCCCTCTCCCCTCACCACACCACAACTCCATCAGCATCCCAGCCACTTACAGCTGAAAGGCACCAAGAAAAACTTTTCAAGCAGCACCAGGAAGGTACCAGGGAGCTGAACCCCACATACCCTGACACTATGAGACCCGTTCATCTCCCACTAAAGCTTTCCTCTCCAAAGCCCCTCCCAGCAGCAATCCTGGCTCCTCACGAGCAGAAACACAGGATTTGTCACAGCAAAACTATGGTGCCACTGCCATCTTGTGGTTCCACAGCACTGGAAACAGCATGGAACAGCAACCCACCATAACAGGCATTGCCTGGCCCGTGGGCTGACACTAAATGGCTCATCAGAGAGCTGGGGAGATATGACACGCACTGAAACACTGCCTGGTGTCTGAAGCATCACCCCGAGACACCACTGGGACCCCAGCAGGAGCAGCACTGCAAAGAAAGGGGAGTTTGCTTCCCACCAATCACAAAAGAGGGATGAAAGAGAAACAAGCCAAAGAGGATTTTTAGGAACACAGTGCATGGACACAACCTCATGCCCAAACTCAAGCCCACAGCATTTTTCCTTCCATCTCCAATACAGCAGAGAGGTGCTGGAACCCCAAACACACAGCCCCCCAAACTATAGACAGATGAACCTGTGCACATGCACAGATGCTGCCTGATCTTCCCCAACCATGCACCAATGCATCCTGCACACATCAACCCAACCCAGGCTGCTGTCACACTCCCTCAGTGGTGGCACAACCAGATAACTTTTCCCCAGCTTGTGACTGACATCTCTCTTGTCCCCATGTCTGGAGAGACTATGAGTCCAGAGGAGCAGCAGTACCTGCAGCAAGAATGTGCTGCTGGTGTGGCTACTGCACACGGTGACCCGGAATGGAAGCAGGCTGGGGCACCGCTGGCAATCCCTGGGGATTTTGCACATGGCTCAGCAATACTATCACATGGGAATTTTGCAAGTTAAAAAGTAAGAGCTGAATTCAGCTTGACAAAATCTTGCTTCATTCCAGTAATTCATAACTAGCTTGCTGAAACTCACTGAAGTCTTGTTTTCTCTCCCGAGCAGACACCAGTGCCACACTCTATATTTTAAATGTCAGCGATCTGGAAAACACTC
Organism: Chloebia gouldiae; assembly: GCA_003676055.1. Taxonomy (NCBI): domain Eukaryota; kingdom Metazoa; phylum Chordata; class Aves; order Passeriformes; family Passeridae; genus Chloebia; species Chloebia gouldiae. The sequence goes on from QUSF01000079.1 coordinate 1,634,455, forward strand.
ACTCAGCGATGGCGTAGGAGGCTTCTTCGACTCGTCCCTGTCTTTACATAGGATCTCCGCAGCAGTTACAAGATGTTCTTCCGAATCAGTGGAAACATGGAATTGGACAGTCCCAGACTCCACGTGCTTCCCCTGAAGTTGGCAACGAAAATGCTTTCAGACAGCGTGTTCCACGCAGCCTTCCTCGTGCCTCCGACAGCGGCTCCCTCGCCCTGACAGCGGAGGCAAAGCTGCCAGGGGCCAGCACACCCTTACCTGCCGGGAGCTCGGTGGGGTCCGGTAGAGCAAGGCCTGGCAGGGGCCGCGGCGGGCGCCACCTCGCAGGGGGAGGATGACGTCCGTGTCACCGGTGCCCGGGACGGGGCTCCACACAGCCCAGCGCACCGAGCGCATGTCGGCCGCCTCACCGCGGGCACTGCCGGACAGGGCCTGGCGCGTGGGGGAGCACAGTGAGCACCAGGCAGCCCCACCTCACTGCCAGCACCCAGGAATGGCTGCTGCCACACAGCCACCGCCTCGCATCCCCCACATCACAGAAGCCAGTGCTCTTCATCCCATTCTGGAGACATTCCACTCTCCGGGACCTTATGCCTCTGTAACCCCTCCCTCAAGCAGGTGCACGAAGGGATACATGTTGGACCCCCATCCCTGGCAGAGGGGAAAGGTTTCCACTTACCCAGCACATCCACAGCCTCCTTCAAACCGAAGGAGGGGCACAGGAACAAGAGAGAGCTCTGCCAGCACCCACCATCCCCCTCACAGCTAATTATGGCACTGAGGACAAGGGCAAGGTGATCAGCTTTGCAAGCAGCTTTGGGATTAACCAGTCTGCCCCAGGGCTGCACCACAGGGATTGGCTCCACTGCTGCCCCAGACAGCATTCCCCACAGAGCCAAAGGGATCTGCCTCTGGAACCCCAAATCTCCGTGGGACCTTCGGCTTCAGTTTTCCAACAGAGTTGGACCCAACAACAACTTCCAACAGCACAGCTCAGTGTCTCCCTTCTCAGTACAAATCCCTCTGGTCTGGCACAGGTATCCTGTTTTAGAAATACCCATTTCCCCTACTTTGTCTCTAGACAGCTTAACAAGAGGCATTTGCTACATTTTCAATGAACATCTTAGTGGGACAATTAAAGCCTCCTAATAAATGCTTGGCAATCGATTCAGCCAGCCAGGAGCTGATGGCTCCAACAACACCAGGTCTCTGGAGGGGATACACAGTACTCATTGAGCTGGGTTTAACCTGCAGAAAGGTTAAACTAAGATGTTAGTAAATGATCAGTAAGTAGGTGAGAGTGTATTGACTGCAGAGACCACCCTCAGAGATTTCTCCTGCCTTTACAGTTTGAGAACATCAGGCTGAAGCACCCAGAAAAACCTCAACATTCAGGGAAAAAAAAAAAAAAAAAAAAAAAAGAAGCAGGATGGGTTAACCTCCTTTCAGCATAAATGCTAAAGAAAAGCCTTTTTGATATTACAAAAAAGCTCAAATTTTCCAAATTAACTTGCCAGAATACTATGGGAATGCTACAATCCTCCATCTACATATAAACAGTGAAGAAATGCAACCACAAGTTATTAAAATAATCCACCAAGCCATGCAGGTAGTTTTGTGCAGTGTTGTGGAAGGCACCCAGACACTTTGCAGGGCCTTGCATTACACAGCACAGCCATGCAACAAGGAGCTACTGCAACCTGGAGAAGCAGGACAGTGAAATAGGCAGAGGAAAGAATTCTTCAGCAGGGCTCACTCGCCCAGAATGGATCCCTGCTCTTTCACAGGCACACAGACACATGCTCAGCCCTACCTTGCCACCAGCTCTTGCTGTGCTGCAGAAGACATATTCCAGCTGGAAGCAGACCCTGAATGCCGGGTGAGGGACCATTTCACTGAGCTGGATGCGGCTCCTCAGCACTAGGGCTTGACCAGCATCCCTGTGCGGGATGGAGAAGTGGCTGTGGGAGGCATCCGAGGCAGGAGGGAAGCAGCACCAGCAGCAGAGGAGCTCCCCCTTACCTGGCTCCAGTTCTGGGCACCCCCTGACAGCGGCCTGGTGACAATTCTGCCTCTGGCACCAGCACAGCGACCTGCGGTGCCTGGACGAAGCGCAGACCGTTGTGGACACCAACGTGCAGCCGCCGCTCCCGAACCACCACCTCCTCACCATCCTGCGCAGTGTTAGCCTGTGACAGGAATGTTTTCCACCTTGGGCAGCACTCCCTGTGCTGACCACAACCTGAAGAAACTCAAAAAACAGGAGCTATTCCCCCAGCAGATGACAGATATTAAATCTTTTGCCTTTATGGCAGAGTTGGTGCAAATCGGGCAAGAAAGGACCTGGCCAGTGGCTGCCACTCCAAAGGGATGGACTCGATACACACTGCATCTCATCTCTGCATTTCCCACAGCAAAGCAAACCCAAATGCTGCTTATGAGTGTCTGGATGTTCAAAACAAAGCCCACACAGAGCACACATGTACTAATCCAATAGCAAAATAAGCCAAAGGCTTCCACAGCAAAAAAAAAAAACTTGGGAGACTCCAAGAGAAACAAATGCATGAATATCACTTACCTGCCACTTTTCACCCCACCCATAATTCCAGACACTAGAATTACTGCTCTACACTGTGCCTTCCTCTGCCCCAACCACATTGGCAGTACCTGGAATCATGGAATCACAGAATGGTTGGGATTGGAAGTAACCTTAAGCATTAAGGTCACTTTTTCTATGCCCTACCATGGGACCCTTCTACTAGAGCAGATTGCTCCAAGCTCTATCCAACCTGGCCCTGGACACTTCCAGGGATGGGGCAGCCACAGTTTCTCTGGGCAACCTGTGCCAGGGTTTCACCACCCTCACAGCACTCTACTTACCTGAAGTAAGCGATCACTGTTCAGTAAATCCAGCAATTCCTCCTCAAACTCCTCCAGGGAAGGGTACAAGTGGATGAAAAGCCGCTCCAGGTAGCAGGTGACCGTCTTCATCAGCCGAGGCTTCTGCAAGCAGTCACCTGAAAGACAAGGTGGTGGCCACAGGCTTCCCAAACAAACAGAAAGCCACCACTGTTGTACTGGGATGCCCTGCAGTGCCAGCAGTGCCTCTGCCCACTCAGCTTCTGAGTCCAGGCCTGAACACCTGCAGGGACTCAGCTGCTTTCAAGACCTTGCTCAGCTTCTGTACTAACAGTTACTACCCCAAAGCCACCAGCAGTAGGTTTTCCAGGCAGGAAGCTGAAGAATAATTCAGCTGCAGAACTCTGAGGAATTTTTTACCCTCTGAATCTTCAGCTCACATTTTTTAATTGCAGAAGCTCAAAGGGCAATGTGCCATAAGGAGAGATTAACAAAAGCTGAGTGGGCACAAGCTCATCCACCCAAACCTGCCAGGCCCCAGTGATGCTGAACCCACCTCCAAGGAGTTTAAGCAAGCTGCAAAAGCTCTTTTTAAGATTCTGCTGAACGACTGTAATTAAACCAACCATCACTTATCCCTAGAAGCTTCCTAGGAGCAAAGCAATTAACAGACCGGGAACTGCCTGAGCCATTTTGACAGATTCCAGACTGAGCTCTGAGCATGAGGGCTGTGGCCCCATGCAAGGGAGATGCTCTTGACAAGGGGAGACACTGCAGAGAAACCACTGTGCTCCCACAAATCCCATCCCAGTGCCCTGCCTGCCCTGCCCACAGCCTCACAGGGACCCACTGCCTTAAAGCAGGAGCAGCACAGGCAGAGGGAAAGGGAAAGAGCCCCTACCTGTGTCTCCATGGGCTGGCAGCAAGCCAGGAACAGTCTGCAGCCCAGATATCAACAAGTTTTCAGGAAGTAGGTGAAATATTGCCTCCAGGGGCTGGTGGGACTTCAGGCCATACTGCAGGTGGCTCTTCTCCATCACTGTCATGTATTTGTTCTCTGAAGAAAAGAAAACATCCCAAAATGACCAAAACTGGAGAGACAGCTTCACAGCCCCGATGTTGAATGAATCATTATCTGTGAGTACACATACTAGGAGCAAAGGAAAACTTGTGTTTGCCCAGCCAGACCATTTCCAGCTGGAAGTAAGGCACATCCACTGAGCAGCACCAGGGCACAGACCATGTCTCACATCCAGCAGACACATACAACACACATTTGGGTAAGAGAAGCCACCAAGAAGGGACTGAGATGCCACCTCTGGCTGCTGCTTACTTTCCACAGGGTCCTGGAAGCGTGGGTGCAGTAGGGCACGTGGTGTCCCACGGTACAGCTTCAGCCTGAAAGCAAGGAACACATGCAGCAGTCACTAAATCCACCCTGAAGCACATCTCCATCTTCCACAAAGCCCCTGCTCAGCAGCAAAACCACCCAACCCACTCCAGAAAAGCCCTGTCCTTTAGGGAAGAGACAGGCATTCCTTCCAAACCCATCACTGCTTCCCCAGAGTGAAGAATTCCAGGTTTCTACACGCTGTCTCTGTTTCTGCAGCCCCAGGACCACGCTTCCCCCCACCCCACCAAAGCAGCCATGCATGTTGCCACCGCAATTCTTAGTGTGACCTGTCACACAGCAGCAGGGGAACCTACGCTCTGTCCTCAGTGGCCGGGTCTGTCACCTCTGATCCGCCGTGGAAGAGGGGGATGATTCCAAAGCCACAGGAAAGGTGCTGAGAGCTCCCATCCCCTTTCCCAGCCATCATTACCACTTCCACAACAGCAGCAATGCTGGGGTGTTTCAAGGAGGTGTGGAAATAAACAACCTGGGACAGGAAAGGACAGAGATGGGCTGTTTCAGAGCTGGCAGTGACAGATGCAGTCAGAGCAATGGCCTGTTCTTCTGGGACATTCAGTGGCACAACCAAACATCCACCAAAACTTCCAGACAGAAGCTAATGGCAATTCACTTCTGACACTACTACAAAATCTCAGCCCTTAAGTCTCAAGCACCATATTTTTTTAAACTTTTTTTTGTTGCCAACACCTGTTTTCCAGAGCAACTCGCAGACTGCAGACCCCAGATGATTTAATGCATCCCAGACCTACAGCATTAGAGGAGGAAAAAGGAGTTGGAAACCTTCCTGAAATGGGCAGGACATGAGAGAAGCCTGGACCTAAGGGCAGGAAGGGACAGGACACAGGTCACCTCCCCAGGACAGAATTTAACGCTAGGTTCATCCTTCTATTAAAAACTCATTACTGCAGTGTTTCAGGGAAATTGTTTACTGCAATATGGGCTGTCAGGAAGGAATAACAGAGAGAGACATTCCCACATAAACCCTGGGACATAAATCGTTATTCCATTAGCCTTTATTGCAAGGTGCTGGATTAACGACCTGACTGCTGTGCCTGCAGAGCAAGGCTCACCCTGCAAAGGCACAGGGAGCCCTGACAAGGAATGCCCTGTGCCACTGAGCTTGAGGGCCCCTCCTGACTGCACACAGCAGTTTCTGTCACTGCATTCCTCTCCCCTAGACCCTGAGGACAAAACCCACCACACAAGCAGACTCTAATCCTGTCCTCCTGCCTTCCTGCTCGGATGAGGCTGGCTGGAGCAGTGACTTTCCTACTGACCTCACCTGTCACAAATCAATTCCAGCTCCACCTGAACTGTTCCTAACAATGAGCTGCTGACTTGGAAGAGTTGGAAGATCCCACCTCACATGCAGATCACCAAGCCCTGCATGCAATGCAATTCAGCCACCACAGTGAGGCTGCAACACAGTCCCCCAACACCCCAAAATTCCTGCCAACTGCTCCCAACCACATGGCAAACACCCAGGAAGCCTGCAGACGCTGGGAATGTATTTGGAAAGGCAGCTCCTCCCAGCATTCAGCTCTCTCTGCAGCACTCTCTGCCCTAGTTTTAATCCATCCCTCTTCAAAACAGACAGGGGTGGGACGGTACTGAAACACTTGGGAGAGAAACACACACATCAACGCCCCTCAATGTCACTGTTGATGTAAAGGAAGGAAGAGCATGGAGCTGAGCTGTGCTTCACCTTTGGCACTGATGAGGTGCAAACAGAGCCATGAATTGGAAAACATGGGTCATGCTACCGGGCAGCAGTGTCTCCCCGTTCAGGGACACCCTGGTTTGCTGGTATCAGCAGCGTATGGAAGCGTGGCTTTAGGAGAGTTTAGTTCCCAGATAAGGAGAGAGAAGCGCTGTGCAGGAGGGTGGGCAGCTGATCCTTCCCTTCCTTCCACTTGTGGGGAAACACTGCTCTCTGCCGCCAGCTCTGAACACGGCAGGTGGCACTCAGCGGCACATCGCTGCTCTCTGATGGTGGCACTAGCCTCAGAGGAAACCCAGCACCCTTGTTTCCCCATCAAACATACATAAAGTTAATAAATGGGCAGAGTCTGAGATGCACCCTGGGCAAAAGGCCAGGAAGCACTAGGATGGGAAAGGGTTTGATTCTGTGTTTTCTCAGACCCTTGGCAGCCCCCACCTCGTTGAACGTCGCCCTGGCCGAGCGCGGCGGGGCAGCGCTGGCAGCTCGCCAGCTGCTCCTCCATGTCCTCCCAAAGAAGTGGTGGTAGGTGGCATCGAAAAGGGACAGGCGCAGCTGGTACTGGGCTCCCTGCAAGGCACAACACACCAGCTTTGGGGACAAGCCAGCTCTGCGTCCCCAAAGCTGAGAACACACTTTGGTAAGAGATATAATTCCCATTTTCTACGGGATGCCCAAATCGGGCACATGGCCACAGATGGCTTCATGCATTGCTGAGGCACCTGCCTCCAGGCCAGAGGCTGACAGAGCAAAGGAAAAGTGCATAGAATAAAGAGGCAATTGATGTTAAAGTGCTATCCAGAAAATTTAATTTAAATACACTTACCTAAGCTAACAAAAAACTAAATGAAAAATTAATTAAATGCTAACTCAGATTTACAGGTAACAAGGAATGGGATTCCAGGAGATCTCCAGTTAGCTCTCCCCAAAACCAACTTGCTTTAAAAGCAAGACATTGCCGGGGTCCCCTCGCGGGGCCGATCGCCCCTACCTGGGACAGGGCAGCGCCGTGCAGGTACTTGAGGACGCAGCGGAAGGCGGCGGAGCGGGCCGGGGGCCGGGCCCGGCCCCGCTGCGGGTGCGGCGGCAGCGGCAGGTGCTGCCGGAACACCCGGTCCCACTCGCCCATCGCCTCCCGGCGCCAGCGAGGGCGGGCGCGGGGCTGGCACACCAGGGGACACGCACGCTGCGGGAACACAGCCACACGGACCCGTGCAACAACCGCACGTGCGTGGGGAACAGCCTCGCATCCGCCTGGGGATGCACACGGGTACAGCCAGGGCAGGGCCGGCCCGCGGCCGCCCGCCCGCCCACGCACCGCCGGGATCCCGGTGTGTGGGAGCGGGACTGGAACCGGCCCCGTCCCTCAGCGCCCGCGCCCCCCCTGCTCACCCACCGCGCCCCGACGCCATCTTCCTGGGCCCAACCAACCGCGCGCCGACCCGAAGGGGGGATGGACGCGCTGCCTCCGCTCGCCGCCCCGCCGTCCACCTCTCCCGCCCCATCGCCTGCGGAAAGCAGAGACAGTCAGCGGCGAGACGGTCCCGGAGCCATTCTGCACCGGCGTGGGATTCGGCGGCAGGACAGAAGCGACGGCGGCAGCGGCGACCTCCCCCTTTCAGAGCAGATGGTCTCGCCCCGCTCAGCATCGGGTTACTAGGGCGATGGTGCCGCACCGCGCGGGGCGGGTCCTCGCGCTGGGCCCGGCCGGCTCTGCAGCCAATGGTAACGGCGCAGCGCCCTCGTCATTTGCATGCGGCGCGAGAGGCGGGCGGCGCGGCCAATGGGCGGCGGGAGGGGCGGGGCCAGGCGCGGCGGGGCGGGGCCGCCCCCCACGAGGGCGGGCGGCGGAGCGGCGGGAGCGGCGGACGCGGGGCAGGTGCGGGGGCGCGGGGGGAGCGGGGCCGGGCGATGGACGGCGGCGGCGGTGGAACCGGGCAGGGCCGCGGGCAGGGCTACGGGCAAGGCTACCGGCAAGGCTACCGGCAAGGCCACGCCGCGGCATGCCCCTCCCGACGCTCCCTGGTGCGGAGAGAGGGGCCCTCGCCCCGCCGCCTGCTCTCGGCCCTGTGGGACCCTGGGCTGTGCGGGGACGGGGAGGGGTTGGCTGTCCCTTCGTTCGCACAGCGAGGCGAGGTGGACACTGTTCGTGATGCTCCGGTGGCCTGCGGCCTGTCACCGTACACCGGGAGCAGCAGGGCAGTGACACGGTGTGAGCCGCCGGCAAAGCCCCAGTGACGGGGGTGGGAATATTAGATGTGCGCACACTGAGTCAAACGTGGCGGTTCCTTCAGCTTCCTTCAGTTTGCTGCCGTTTCTTAGTCCATTCCTTGTCTCGCTTTGCTGCGGTGACCGGAGGGCTGCGGATGGAAGGAGCCCTGAACCCTGTGCCCGGTCCCCTCGCAGCCCAGATGCTGCTGCCGCTGCCTCACCATTTCTTCTGCCAGGCCCGAAGCTTGTGTGCCTGTATCTCGCCAGCCTGCATTTTTGGGGGGCTGTTTTCCTTATGATGGGACCCTCATAAGCCCCCTACCTGTTCAGCCTGCGGCCAGCACGGGACTGCTCATGCGGGCACCGCAGGCTCTCGCCCAGGTGAGACGTGGTCTGTGCTGCTGGCAGGTGTGGGCAGGGCACCCAGCCTGCTTCCCAAAATCACGGGTTTCTTCCCCAGGCATTGCTGGGAGCCACAGCGCAGCAGTGGGTGAGTGCCAGAGCAGGCTGGGCGAGATGTATCCAGTCTCTGTCACATCCCCTATACAGGCCTGTTGCATATATGCAGTGATTTTCCAGCTGGTGAGCAGAAAATGCTTCTACATGGAGCTGCCAACGGCAGATTCAAGAGAGCTGCTGGTTTTATTCGTTATTATTATTATTGTTTTGATGTGGAGGGTGGTGGCAGGGCCAGCTGTCACCTCCTGCTCATGGCCTGCGGGTCTGTGGGTCAGTTGCATCACGGAGCAGGAGCAGATCAACTTGGCATATGGCTCCCACCATCTGTGGGGGTAGCAAAGCCACTGATGGGCTGGTGCTGGGAGCATCCCCAAATGGGACGAGATTTATGACCTTCCCTGCCTCTTACTGGCTGTGCCTAGAAGTGCTTGTGGTGTGGAAAGTGGGCAGCCTGCTGGGATCACCCACCCTGTCAGTGTCAGCATGGTTTGGAGCAGACAGTGTGCTTATTGGCCCCATCGCTGCCAGGACCATGCTGAAATGGCAGAGGAAGTGCCAAGATGCTGCCATGAAGGTGAACAGGACTCAGCTGAGGGAGAGGAACCAAGTTTTCCTAATTTATAGCTGCCAGAGCACCACTGCATGAGCAGCCTGTCCCAAACCCTGATCCCTTTTTGCTGGCTTGGCCTCTCGTTTTCCTGTTAGATCCAGCTGCACTGGTGTTGTTATCACTGCAGGATCACTGAGTCGCACCGCCACAGGGACCAGCCTGCTCCACTTACTGAGGTGGCACGTTCCAGGCTGGTTTTTTTGCCCAAGATAGCCAAAAAGCCAAAGGCACTGAGAAGGCGTGATGAGCACAAGGAGGATGGGTGGCCAGTGGCAGAACGCGGCAGCCGGGTGACCCTGATGCTGGAGGCAACCCTGCAGCATCACTGCCGACGCTGTATTTGATTATTTTAAGAGAAACACACCCCGGCGCGATTTGAGGCAGTGATGATGCAGCTCCTGCCCAGGCTCCCCGTGGCCCCGGACGAGCCTTCCCCCGCCTGAGCTGCGCAGGGGCGGCTGGTGGCAGCCGCTCGTTCGCCCACGCGCTGCCGGTGCCGGGCTGCGGCGCCGACACGGTTAAGGCACCGGCGGGATCGGGAGCCGGCTGCAGCCACCGGCGGAGCCAAACTTGCCGAGTCAGGATGTGAGAGCGGCGGGGACGGCTCTGCAGCATCCTTGGGTGCTGTCGCATCCCGGGGCGCGGAGGGCTCGGCTTCCCCCCTCTGCCAGACGCCTTTTCCCGGGGACAGAGCGGGAATGGGGTAGGAACCGTCATCCGCTGCGTTTGCCGCCGGCTGTAGCAGCTGCTCTGCGCCGCTTCCCGAGCCCCGCGGAGCCCGCAGCCGGGTTTGACTCGTTGCCTTGTGCCTCCCGCATCGCCCTGCGTCCGAGCACCGGAGACAGGTAGGTGCGGTGCTGGGTGCCGGCGGGGCCGCGGCTCAGCCGTGCCTGGCCGGCAGCCACGGCACAGCGGGGAGCTGGCAGTGTCACACAGCGGGGACCCGCGGGCAGCCCGACGGACCCCGTTACTTTGGCTCTGGTGTACGTGACGGCAAAGGCGGAATAAGCCCGGCCGACGTGCGCTTTGGGGCTGTGTCATTGACTCGGGCAGCTGAGCAGCGCCGGTGCCGGAGCTTCGGCGGTCACGGGCGACCTCACGTGTCGCAGCTGAGTCCCCAGCGCCCGCCTGCCGCGTTGTCGCGGTGATGGGCTGGGGAAGGCGCGGGAGCCCACCCGGGCGGTCGGAGGCCCCTGGTGGGCTGGGAGATGCTGCGCCGCAACAGAGGCTCCCGGGCCAAAGGAAGGGGCAGGGCTGCTGCTCTGCGGATCCCTGCGGCGCCGGTGCAGCCGGGGGAGGGGGGGGGGGCACGGGACCAGCAAGGGGCATGAGCACAGAGGTGACGGCAGGAGGTGACAGGAGGTGCCGAGGCGACAGGGGAGGGCAGCGTGAGTCATTGAGCTAAAGTCACCTTCCCCGTGGTGTCGAGGGGGGCATTTCGCTGTGCTGCAAACACAGTGAAAAAATGGGAGGAATATGGGGACAGGCACCTGGCGTGGGGAGATGCGACATTGCCTGCATCCCTCACCTGACTTGGGTGCCCAGGGCAAGGATCCCCCAGCTCTCCCTGCCCCAGGGCCTCACCCTTGGAGGATCAGGCTCACCAGAAGCAGCAGTTTTGTCCCTGCATTTGCATTAATTCCATGTCCAGTTTCACCCGCTCCTACTCTGATGGCAGCATGTCTGGCAGGCTGCAGTATGTAGTCCCCCCCATGCTGGCCCAGCTCCCAGGGGCTTCCCAATCATAAGCCATCCAGGCTGCAGCATCCACACTCCTGTACCCCATTGTGCTGCCAGGGACAGGAATGAACCTTGCTGGAAGCACAAATCATGAGGGTGTCCTTCACCTGACTCCTGGGCGCATCCTGCAAAAGAAAACACTTTTCTTCCCTCTTGGGCCACTGCTGAAACTCCCGCAGTTGCAGAATCACAGCTGAGTTGTGCCATGAGGAAGCTGGAGGTGCAGGAGCAGTCTCAGGGAAGAATCAAGCTGCTGACACAGAGGGTATTGGCCTTTGGTGGTGCCTTTGGCTCAGAGATCTCAGAGGGACGATTTGGCCTCAAACGGTGGGACACATTGGCTCCTCAGGGTGCAGAACCCTGACCCATGTTCCCATGGTCCAGCTGTACTTGCCAGCAAAGTCCCTCTAGCACTGCCAGAAACTTGCCAGCCACTGCACTTGGTCCCCACAGCATTGCTGAGAGGCAGCAGGGAAGGGGCATCAGGTTTTGCTGAAAATTGCAGAGATCTGCGCTCCTGGCACCACAGCCCCCTGGGATACACAATCGACCAGTCCTGAGCCACGCAGGAGTCCGGGATTGTGGCAGTGCAAGCAAGCAGCTGCATGGCTGTGTTGGGACACGGAGGCCCAGCTGTCCCCCCTGCAGGTGTCCCCCAGCTTCCCTCAGCTTTGTTTTGCTGCCGCTAATGAGGTGACATTGGGCTGGCATGAGCGGGCAGGACAGTGCCCAGCCGGTGGCTGCTGTTGAGCTGGCAGTGCTGCAGGCAGCTGCCCACTGCCAAGCGAGGCCGTGGGAGATGCAGAGCCAGCACTCACAGCACCCAGGAGAAGCCCGGGGGTTACAAGGGTTTGGGGAGCCCAGCCTGGGTCCTGGTTGTAGGGCTCAGCAGGGTCCTGCTCCGGGCTCAGGTCAGTGCTGCAGGTTCAGGAGAGAGCAGCTCCCTTCTGACTTCTCGAAAATAAACCCGGCTTTGCTGAGGCTCCTTGGGCTCCGTCTCCAGCACGGCTGTGGCCAAAGGAGACACACTCCTGCAGCGCTCAGGAGGAGGGCGGTGGGGATCTGTGCCGGGGGCTGCAGCCCGGCCGGGAGCTGCGGTGGGCGGCTCCGCGGGGATGGGCTCGGCTGCCGCAGCTGCTGCCATTGGGCTGCGTGGGCTGCAGGGGCTGCGCCGGGATGCAGGCACGCCGGGCCGGGATGCCGGAGGGATGCAGGATGCGGGAGGGATGCAGGATGCTGGCACACTATGCTGGGATGCAAGAGGGATGCAGGATGTGGACGCAGGATGCAAGCCTGCCCTGCTGGGATGCAGGCAGGATGAGATACGCAGGCACACTGTGCCGGGATGCAGGATGCAGGCACGCTGTGCCAGAATGCAGGAGGGATGCAGGATGCAGGCATGCTGTGCCAGGATGCAGGTGGGATGCGTGCCAGGACATGAGCACACTGTGTAAGGCCATGCTCCCACTGAGCCCAGGGCAGCCAGGAGCCCAGAGATCTCTCAGTCCCTATCTGGGAAACAGAGCAGCTTGTGATCTGCAGTGTAAAGATGGCATCTCACCGGCCTAAAGAAAGAAGGGATAAATTTAAATCCCAGCCCCAGTTCTGTAGGGAAGTGTCATTGTTTTCTGTGATACTGGGAACTGCTGACAGTGTTGCAGGAGCAGGAGCACAGCTCTCAGGGAGTCATGCTGGGTGCCCCTGCCATGAGGACAGGGACAAGGAGGGTCAGGGGTGCCTGGGGGTGAACCCTCCTTTCCCTCGGAGCTCCCTCACCCCTGTGCACACAGTCAGTCACATGTGGGCTGCAGGAAAATTGAGACTGTTTTTCTCCCGTCACTTTGTCCCTTTCAGAGGGACCCTCAGGGACAGCCTCAGGGTTTTCAGAATGTTTCATTTTTCAGGCCCATGTTTCCTCACCATTTCCTGAGATCTTGGGACACCCAGAAGTTTGGAGAGAGCAGCCAAGCTGGGAAGTCAGAGGAACAGGGCTGGGGCGAGATGGTTTTGGGATCAGTGGGTCAGGGTGTGAGCCCCAGGGTCTGAGGCAGCAGAGCTGCCGTGCCCACACTGCTGCCAATGCCACGTGCCCATCTGGCTCAAGATCTCCTGCAGCAGGAAGTGCCGTCATGCGCGTGCCCCAAAAAACTAATTTCTTCCTCTTTTCCTCTTCCCCTGTGTCAGGGGTGAGGCGGCGAGTGGCTCCGGGGAGCCCAGGCTGGCTCCATGTATCCCGAATCCACCACTGACTCCCCAGCGCGACTCTCGCTGCGGCAGACGGGCTCCCCAGGGATGATTTACAGGTAAGGATGCAGGGCAGTGCTGGGGGGACTCTGTGGGGCTTCAAACCCAAGCCTTTGGCAACTCAGATCCACTACGCTCCCTGAAAGTGCCCTGATACTCCTAAACTGCCCCGGCACGCTTTGTGCAAAGGCTTCCAGCACAAAAGCCCCACACAGCAGCAGCAGCAGCAGCGTTTTGGGGCGCTGGTGCCTGTTATGGGCATAGAGGGCACTTTCAGGGTCGCGCCAGTGCCTGCTGCAGTGTCCACTGTGCTGTGCCATGGATGGGTGCCGCTGACCCTTCCCACAGCTGACTCTGCTACTCACTCTGCTTCTCCTTTCTAAAGTTTTGTGGCATCTTTCTTCTCTCTCCCCTTTGCTGTCGGAAGCGCGAGATACGGGAGCCCCAAGCGCCAGCTCCAGTTCTACAGGTAACCAGGCCCCTTCCCCTCCCCAAAATCCCCCCAGCAAGTGGCCATGGCTCCTGCCCATGCCCAGATAATGTCAGCACAGCACTGCCCTGCCCAGTGTGCCAGAGTCCCTCTGTGTGGGATGGGCATCATGTGTGGCATCGCCTCATCACCTGCTTGTGGGCTTGGAATTCAGTGTGGTGACCCTGGGGTGTGGCTGGGTGTGGGGGACCGTTCTCACGGGCTGTCCAAGCAGCAGAGTGGCCACGTGGCTGTAGGGGACAGCCACTGTGGGGTGTAGGGCTCAGCTCAGCTTGGGGGCAGCATCCCATGCCAGTGCTGTGCCTGGAGAAACCCTTTGCTTTTCCCAAGTGCAGCTCTGGGAAACCAGCCAGTTGCTCCGTGGCTCCTGCTATTAGGAGCAGTGTCATTAAGTGGTTCAGGAGGCAACAATCGCCCCCATCACCCTTTTACTGTCTGAAGTGCGGGCAGCACTTCCCCACACACTCTGCCAGCAGCTGCTCCAGCACTCCCAGGGCCACAGCAGCCCAGTGGAGTGGGACTGGGTCTGGCCTGGCTGCCGTGGGGTGGGGGAGTGGGGTCTGCCTCTCTGCTCCATAAGGTGGGCTGGCAATGGGATGGCTCAGTGGCGCTGACAGTGTCCATCCCAGTGCTGCTGAGCCCCAGCTATAGGCAAGTTTTGGCTGCCAAACTGGTCTGAACCACTGGACACATCTGGTGCAAAAGGCTCCCAAGGCCAACAGGTAGGAGCTTGTCTGTAGGCTGCCTTCAGGCAGCGTTCATCTCCCAGTTCCGTTTCGGGGCTCCCTCCTGGTGGAGGCTGCCTTTCAGTCCTGCCACCGCCCAGCTCTGACTCCACTGCTGCGGGGACCACAGGAGAGCTTTGTGTGCCTCAGGGCACCGTCTCCGCTCCCTGATGGCCGCAGTGTCCAGCCATCCCCACTGCCCTGTGTGCTGGTGACGGGGACCTGTCACTGCGGGGCGAGGGGCAGGCAGTGCCAGCGTTAGTAAAGCAGCAGCAGCCCATCCCCGGGCTTTTAGCGAGGCACCATGAATAATTTAACTCCCCTTCGCAAGGAAGAAAATCCCCTAATAGGGCTAATGGAGCGCGGCGAGAAGCCGGACGCTGGGGGCCGGCGCAGCCGCCAAGTGCTTTGGACGCCAAGCTCCGACACTCCCCTAATGCAAAACAACGCGGCCACCGCGGCTCTTATATCTGCCCTGGGGCAGCCCGGCCGCCCAGAGCTGCGCTGCTGCTGAGCAGCTTCCCCGGCGCGGTGAGTCGGGGCCGGCAGCGCGGGCGGCGAGCGGGGCTGGGCACGGTGGGCGATGAGCGGGGACGGGCACGGGGCAGCCGCTGCGGGCAGCAGGGAAGATTTTCCGTGCAGGGTGACTTGGGATTCGATGGTTTAGGGTGGTTTTCTTTTGGAGTTTGGGGTCTTCCTGGCTTTAGGCAGGCTGGTGGCTGCCAATTTTGCAGCTTGGCGAGCCACGCTGGCCAGGTATCTGTCCGGGCAGCTGCCCTGCCTGTCACCCACTTGTTGTGCCCCTGATGCTGCTAACAGTGCTGTTATCCTGCAGAGCCTGTGCTCTGTTCCTCATCCCTGCTCCTTCCTCTCAAAACAGCCTCTCCTGCTTGGGCATGGCATAGCTCATCCTTGGCAGATCCTGCAGCCCTGCTGCCACTCATCCCAGGAGCACTGGGATTTCTGCTATCACCCACCTCCTCCACGCTCTCTCCAGTTCTGTTCTGCCGAAAATCGGGGAAGTGTCAAGACAGGGCAGCTGGTGGATTCCCACCCCATTCCTCAGAGCAGCCCAGATCAAACCCCCAGCTCTGCTTGCTGCAGCCATTTGCCTGCAGCAGAGCAGCGGCACAGCCAGCTCAGGTTTCTCCTTGCTGCTGTCAGGTGAGGGGATCCTACCAGGGCAAGGAGATCCCACTGGGAACAAGGAGATCCCACCAGATGCCCATATGCAGCAGGAGCCACTGGCATTGCCCTAATTAAAGGTAGGAGCCACAGAGAAGGGCTGGTGCTGGCGGTGCCGGGTCCAGTCTCCAGCTTTGAGGTGTGGCAGGAAGAGGCTGATGACCAGGATTCAGTTTGACTTTGCCACAACAGAGGGAAAGGTTCCCTTTCCATGTCTCCTGGCTTTTCCCCAGGCCTTGCTACAGAGCAAGAGGAGCATGAAGTGGTCTCTGTCAGCACCAGATGTCAGAGGAGATCCCCAGGGTTTTGGTCATACCTGGCCAGCTGCTTCTCCATATCCTCTGGGCTACTTTCTCCTTTCCTCTGGAGGTCACACCTCAGTGGCAGACAGTCCTTCACTTTTGGCTCCTGCAGCTGTCAATTTGAGTTTCACAGGGAAAGAAAAAACCACCAGTGGGAGCCTGGCTGGAGCCTGATGCCGGTGTAGATGTGTCACAGTGCATCCCCAGTGACCACTCTGGCACCAGCACCACAGTTTTGGCCCCTGTCCCTGCTCCCTGCAGGCACTGAAAACCAGAGAAGTTGCAGAGAGAGGCACAGAAATCGAACGGGTGCCACCACCAGTGAGGTCCCAGGCACAGAGACAGCCAGGACTCGGGTGTGTGAGGAGCCCACCCTGCAGCAGGCTATTTTCGGCAGCCACACCGGCTGGGAGGTCGCTGCCGCGGTGGTGGGGAAGGTGTTGGCTGGTGGCGCACATTGCGGCAGCGTGACGCAGGCACCGTGAGCACCCAGTGCCCACAGACCCTCTGCTGATGTCCACCCTTTCCAGGGAGCCCCACAGGGACCCCTTTCCCATCCCAGTTTTCCTTGCCCGTTGGCACACAGTGCCAGATTCTCAGCAGCAGTACTTGTGCCGCTTCTCACCATGCCTCAGCCAGCTCCTGTGTCCCTCGCAGAGATGCACACCAGTGCAGCCCAGACAGCGCAAGCTGGGAGCCAGCACAGCTGGGCACAGGCCACACTGCTGCATCGTGGCTTGGGGCAGCTGTGGCAGGCACCACTGCAGCCTCAGACAAGAACTGTGCCACATCCCTGTCCTGCTGCTCCTGCTGTTGTGCTTCAGCTCTCACGCCAAGGCTTTGCTCCGCTGAAGAGACTGGCTTTGCTAGGATCCCCACATGTCCCAGCAAGGGTGGGTGCCACCACTCCAGCATGGCAACGCGGGCAGGGCTGTTCCCTGAGTGGCGAGGGAGCCCATGTTGTGCCTTCCCAGCTCTCTCCGTAGCACCACAGAGTGTTTGGTGGCGTGGCTGGCCGGCAGAGCCCACGCTCGGGTGGCAGGATGCTCTCCATGACCTACAGTGAGAGCCTGCGCAGCGTGGCCAGCCGGCCCAGCCCTGAGTGGGGGCTGCCCCCAGCCCCCCGGGCGGCCGACGGGCCGGAGCTGCGGCGGCTGCGGGATGTGCGGGCGGCGGCGCGGGCGAAGACTCTGGAGGAGTTCCTGCGGATGCACGGGCTCTCCCTGGCCGACAGTACCGCCCGCGCCACTGGCATGAAGTACAGGTAAGGCAGCGCCGCGAGGGCCGAGGCGAGGGGATGACACAGGGGACGCTGCTTGGTGCTGCTTTGACACCTCGTCAGGAGAACGGCTCTCACCTAAGCTCGCCTCGGCTCCCCTGTGCCACGCCGAGGCTGCGAGGAGCCGATGCCCTTGGCATGGCGTGCGCCGGAGAGGCGGCATTCGATCAGCGCCGTTAGCACTTTCCTACTTGGTGATTTTTGAGCTTCTCACTTGACATTCCTGTTTGCTGTTTGGGCATTTGCTGATGCAGACACTCTCTGAGCTTTAAAGATTAGGCACCTGGAGCAAACAGCCGCCGGAGAGCTGTTTCCGCCTCAGAGGTGTAAATCTCCATCTGATACAGGTAGATCTCTGCCTGACTGGAGGGGTATATCTTCACCTGACAGGGGTTTTTCTCCACCTGATGGGTGTAAATCTCCATCTGACAGGGGTACATCTCCACCTGACGGGTGTGCATCTCCTCCTGGCTGATGGGTGTGCATCACAGAGCAGGTGCATCATTAATTTTGCATGTGGGTCCTGGTGCAAAGTGTATCAGGATTTCAGCCAATGTCCTTGTCAGGAGGACACTCCAGGCAGCTGGAGAGGTGGCCACAACCCCTTAGAGGGATGGGGCTGCCCTGCCTAATGCACCTCTCCCCTTGCATTGCAGGTGGGGCAATGGGGTGCAGGGCCAATCACCCCCAGTAACCCAGGTCAGGCTTTGGGAGGCACCAGGGCTGAGGACAGTGGCTGTCCTCCAGGGATAATACAGGGGTGCTTCTTGTCCCCCACTGCAGCAAAGCCCCCGGGAGCTGGCAGTGGGGGACAGTGCTGGCTCCTGCCGTGCCATGCTGTGCTGCACCACGGGTCAGGTTCCCCTCTGCTCGCAATGACCGCGGTAACATTTACACAGTGGCAAGAGCCCATCTAATATTAATGAGGACATTATTTATTGATGGGAGCAGCTGGCACAGACACCCCAAAGGTGGTCCTTCTTTGGCCATGTCCCTGCTGCCACCAAAATTTGTGGGGTTTCTCATCCTCTGGGGGCTGACAACTGCTGCCAGGTCCCCCCCGCACTGGAGCCGGTGCTGGTGCTGGCAGGATTACCAGCTAAGGAGCTTTGCGAGAGAGGGAAGTGGAGGAGATTACATTAAGATTTTTCATTAGGTTTGGGGCAAATGTGCATAATTTCTTGCAAGCCCCATCGCTGCATTTTGCTCCATCCTGAGGAGCACGGCAGGTGCTGGCAGCCAGCATGCGACCCCGGCTGCAGGACGGTGCTGTAGTGTGCTGACTTGTGCCCTTGCTTCGGCAGGAGGTGCTAGGCTGGAATTCGCCTCACTCGACTTCTTTTGCACTGGGAAAAAATGGGGGGAATGTGCTGCTGGGGCTGTGGCCCCGAGGGCGACAACTTCAGCAAACAGCTGGGCTCTGCCGCGGGGGAGCCATCGGCATCGTCGCCACCCGCGCTGTCGCCCAGCCGTGGGGCTGGCGATGCACACGCGTCGCTGCCAGAGGGTTTCGTTTCGGACCCGTGCAGGGGAATCTGCCTCTATCACTCCGCATCCCCAGCGCTCGCTGTGCCCCGAAGCGGGGCTGAGCCAGCAGCCGTACCCGCGGTGGGGGATGCCCCGCACGGCCGCTCCGGAGGGTACCGGCAGCGGCTCTGCCTCTCCTGCCCCCACCTGCCCGTGTGTGCCGCTCGCTGGCTTCCTGAGCTCATCAAATATTGAGGGCAGGAGGGCTGACGGGAGCGCTCCTCGCCCGCCGCCCCGCAGCCCCCCCGCCGTCACGTTGGCGCGGCGCGGGAGGAGCTCCCCGCCTCGCCCGGGGCGCCGGCTAAATTTAGGCAGCTGGCGCTGCTGCCCGCCGGAGCAGCATGCAGGTCTCCTTTGTGTGCTCCGAGCACAGCATCAAGAGCCGGAGCGCGGAGGACCGGCTGAACCGACAGAATGCCGGCAGCCCCAGCCTCGGCACCCGCGGCAAGTTCCGCGCGGTGGCCATGGTGGCCCGCAGCCTGGGGCAGCTCTCGGTGCAGAACGCTCCCTCCTCCAGCGACTCCAGCGTCAAGCAGCCGGGGATGAAATACCGGTAGGAAACGGGCGCTCCTGGGGCTTTCCCCGCTCCTCACTGCGATCGGGGCGGCGAGGGGGGGGACCGGGCTCCGCTCTCCCCTTGTCTCCGTTTCGCGTCCGGTTCTGTCGGTTTCTCGTCGCTGAAAGTGCTGACCGTGCGCCTCCGTGCGCTTCCTCGGTGTTTGCTCCCGTCCCCTCAGGGCAGCTTTGATCCAACCGCGCCTAAAATCTTCAGGATGGGGGAGAGAAGGGACCCTAAAATTCAGAGTAGGATTAATAGCATCCTCAGTGTCTGCCAAACCGGGCTGGCTGCCGAGCCGGGGGGGTCTGGGAGTCACGGTAGCGTTAATCCGGGCTGCCGTGGCATCCTTTCAGTGCAGGAGAGTCAGTGTCCTGCAAAGTGAGAGCAGAGCCATAAGCTGTTCTGGCTGCCCATGGTGGTTCTGGAAACGGAGGTGGTGTGTGCATGTGGGGATGCCCCCAAAGAGCACCCACAGGGCTCACGCAGCCCATGTCCTGGCTCTGGGGCAGAGCGCTGAGGGCTTCTCCCACTGAGGCTGTGTGCACCTGGTGTGGGGCTGGGGCTCTCCCCTGACTAGCATGGACCACAGGACAGGGTAGGGCCCCCCCCAAATAAGCCTGCACGCCATGGTCCAGCTGCCAGCGGCTGCGTGCCTCCGCTGCAGCCCAGATGTGCCAGCATTAGGCAACAAAGTGTGTAAGGCCAGCAGAGCCCTCGGGTGACCCTGGATGTCATCCACCAGTGTCGTCCGAATCAGCCAAGTCCCCTTACCTGGGCACTGGGGAGGGGGCTGGTCCAGTTCTGTCCAGCTCTCAAACACCAAACCCTTGTTGTGGTAACAGCAGTACTGGGACGATGCACGGTGGCATCCTGAGGGCTCAGTGCTCCTGCCCACAGTCATGTCCTCATCCAGAGGAGAAGCATACCAGCAACACCCTCTCCCACACAATGGGTGATCAGCTTGGGAGTCCCCACTGGTGGCTGCTGGAGGGACAGTGGCACAGGGGGATGCTCCAAGCAAGTGGATGG
>QUSF01000079.1:1654814-1676380 GCA_003676055.1 Chloebia gouldiae
TGCTGGAGGGACAGTGGCACAGGGGGATGCTCCAAGCAAGTGGATGGGATAGGAAGGCCATAGCAGTGTAGGGGGAATGCTCGGCCTTCCCAAGGTCTGCCAGTATCTCTATTGGGCAGCCTGTCAACCCACTTTTGGGTTGGGAAGCCAAGAGCAGCGATGGTCACCTGCCTAGGGGAACCCCAGCAATGCTTTTGGAATGTCCAGGATGAGGGAGGTGCTCTCCTCTCTACATGACAACCCCCATCATGGGGGCTTGAGCCACCACTGGCCCATGGCCATGACCTCTCCCCACCACAAAATGCTCTGAAAACACCACGGGACAGGGGGAGCGCTGGTGTCTCCAGACACTGGGCAGTAACATGGCAGTGCAGAGGGATGCTGCCCTGACTCAGTGCAGCCCACGGTTGCCCGTGGCTGGGCCACAGCCACTCCCTGCCCGGCTGCCGGTGCCCGTGTCGGCGGTGCCGGCGGTGGCGGTGCCTCCGGTTGCTATGCGACACCCGCGCGGGCGAGCTGCCGCGGCTCACCTACACTTTATTTATTTTAACGCTCATTTCTTGAGCCTTTGTCATTTTTAACAAGTAACTGGCTCTCCATCACCACAGCGAAGGCGTCTGCCAGCCTGGCCCCCTTCCTGAAAGCTGTTCTCCAGTTCCTTGTGCCGGTCAGATTTTCTGGGGTGCTCCATTTCTCCAGGGTGTTGCTCCGCTCCTGAGCACCCTCGCCTGGTGCAAGCCCTGTGCTTCCCTGTGTGATGCAGAGAACAGGCACAACTTATGCCATGTATGGGATGCTTCAGTCCCAACCACCAGCATGTCGGCTCCACTTTCTCCAGTCTCGTTTCCCAGTGCCAGCAGCACTCTCAGGGCAGCCGGACACCCCAGCCTCATCACAGGGAGCTACTTTAACGAGGTCACTGCTCTCCCAATAGCCCCGCCAGGCACAGCATCACTGCGCAGTTGCAGGCAGTGTCACTACCGAGCTGCGGGATGCCCAGCCTGGGATGGCTCGTTAATCAGTTGAGAAGGGATTCTTATTGTGGAACCATCCCAGGTGGGGATGGGGACCAGGGGCCACCACCACACCTCCCAGTCCTCGCGCCCAGTGTGTTTGGTGGCATGCAGGATGCATGAGACAGCGTTTTGGGGCTTTTTGGCACATTTCCTAATGGTCTCTGTCTTCCAGGAACCTTGGGAAGTCTGGGCTGCGTGTGTCCTGCCTGGGTCTGGGTAAGTGCCAGGGTTTGCCACGGCCCCTCGGCATCCCCTCAGTTCCGCAGCAGCTGCCGGCACTCCCCGGCCAGGGCAGCACTCACTTGCCCCAGTAATGTTTGCGAAGGGAAGGAAAGGGTTTTCCTCAGCCCTGCGGCTGTTTTGAGTCACGGCCCAGAAATTGTCAAATTATTTTCTCTTTTTCTGACACGATAGGATGAGACTGGGCCGTGCTGGGAGCACCACAGCGCACGCGGCAGGGCCAGCTGTGGCCACCACGTGCCAGGGCTGTGCTGAGGGAGCCAGGGTGGGTGGCCGGGGGCTTGAAGTGGCGGCGCTCGTTGCTCACTACATTCACCATGCACGCACCTCTCTCTCCCCTGCAGGAACATGGGTGACTTTCGGAGGGCAGATCACAGATGAGGTAAGGCTGCACCCCTTCACCCTGTCTCTCCCCAGCCTTTCCTTGGTGAGTGGGGCGGGATGGGGCCAGCACAGCCGTGGCTGTGGCCTGGGTGCATGCGGCATGCCGGAGCTCGCCAGCGCTCTGCGCACGCGCCCGTGCGCCGGCTCTTGGCCACCCCCTTCACCGACCCCGCTCTCTCCTCGCAGATGGCAGAGCAGCTGATGACTTTAGCTTATGACAACGGCATTAATCTCTTCGACACGGCAGAAGTCTACGCTGCTGGCAAGTAGGTACCCTGCTTTGGCAGCACCACAGGGGTCTCACTCTACACCCCGACTCCCACCAAATCACAGTGGCAATGGGAATATCCCAGGTTTGCCAGCTGCAAAGCAGCTTCCAGCATGGGGCTCTGAGCGGGAGTCATGGTTCTGGCAGTCCCATGTTTCCCGTGGTGGCCTGTATCATGCAGGTGCAGCCGTGCACCCTCCCAGCACAGCTGTACCCAGGGCACATGGGCCCAGGGCATTGGCATGTGCCCATGCATTCACTTAAAATTAGCAAGCTCATGCACTGGGGGCAGCTCGGCTCTGGGCACTGCAGCCAAGGGGCAATCAGTGTCCCCACAGCCACTGCATTTGCTTCTTATTCTCCTGGGGTCTGGAGCCATCCCTGCTGGCTGTCACCACTCCCCAAGGCTGCAGCTGCCAGGTGCCAATGGCTGATGTCCCCTTCCCTTGTAGGGCCGAGGTGGTGCTGGGGAACATCATCAAGAAGAAAGGGTGGAGGTAAGCCAGACGTCATCTCTGTTTGGCAAAACCATGCCATAGTCCCGATGGGCTGGGGAAAGCTGGTAGAGCAGCTTTGGGCAGGAGCATGCCATCCAAGGCAGTGTGCAGGAGGCTTTGCAGGTACCACCACCAGTGATTCTCTCTTTCTCCCTGCAGACGGTCCAGCCTGGTCATCACCACCAAAATCTTCTGGGGAGGAAAGTAGGTAACACCTGCCCTCCAGCAGAGCAGCTGGCACGGGTCAGGCTCTCACCCCAGGCTCTCACCCACCATTCTTTTTCCAGGGCTGAGACAGAGAGGGGCCTGTCCCGAAAACACATCATAGAAGGTAGGGTTAGGGGCGAGGGCCCTCACCAGGCGCTGCTGGCCCCAGTGCCAGGCTGTGCCTCGCTGTCTGCCTCAGTGCTGGCAGTATGGGGCTCAGCATGCCTGACAGCCCCATCCATGCTGCAGGTCTGAAGGCATCTCTGGAGCGGCTGCAGCTAGAGTATGTGGACGTGGTGTTCGCCAACCGGCCCGACCCCAACACGCCGATGGAAGGTGGGTGCGCGCCACGCTGCCACACTCCTCCCCACCGCCTTTCATCGCCGTCGCGGTTGGTTTGCGCCAGGCTTGTGTTTCAAGGGCATTTTTCCCTCCCAAGCAGAATCCGCTCCTCTGCCACCACGGTTGGCCCGTGCCACAGTCACACTTCTGCCACCTCCTGCCCAGTGCCAGGACCCTCTCGGGCCACGGCGGGGCGGGTTGGCGGTGCAGTGGCAGGTCGCTGCCCCTGTCCCAGCAGCAGTGACTCCACTTTCTCTAAATCTCTCTTTTATCACCAGGGGACCCATTTAGTTCCTCCAAGTCCAGGACTTTCATCGTAGAAGGTACTCCCTGCCCGCACTCTGCCCGCCAGCCGCTGCCTGTCCCAGCGGTGTTTCCCGGGGCAGAGCCCCCACTCCTCTGTGATCCCCCATCCTTGTTCCCCCCTCTCAAGCAAACCCTGCCATGAGATGCAGAGGCAGCAGCAGCACAACACAGAAACCCCCCTCGCCCTTCAGACTGTACTGCAGTTTAAAGGACAAAAAGCAGAGAGGCTCCCGCCCCCCAGGGTCCTGCCATGGGGTGCCCTTGGCACATGCCAGGGTCTGCAGCAGGGTCCCTCCCCACCGGGGCAGCTATGAGCATGCTGGGGTGTGTGCCCCGGTGCCGGCCGGGTGAGCCTCGTGCCCCTTGCCCTCCCCGCTGCTCGCCTTTGGCTGCAGGAGCACGCCTCGGCTTGGCCCCAGCCCGCATGGCTCAGAGCTGGCTCCCCCCAAGACCCCTGAGTGGCTCACACAGGGTTCAGGCTTCCCTCCTTGGGTCTCTGTATGTGGGCAATGCATCAGTCCCTCCCCCTGCAGCAGTGCCAGTGCTGGTAACCCCACAGGGCATGGGGGCACTGGCAGAAGCCTCAGGCTGCTGTCCATGCAGGGAGAGCCTGGCACCGTGTGAGCACGTCAGGTCGGCTGAGGTCCCTGGCAAATCCCAAGTGGCTGCTCCCTCTCTCCCCATCCTGCTCTTCTGAAAGCATCCCCTGGACAGCACCCAGCTCCCACTGCAGCATTGGGCAGTGGGGTGCTCGCCAGCCATCAGCACGGTGCGAGCCCCCTGCTGCCAGTGCAGCCCCTGCTAAACCCCACCTGCCATTCTCTCCTTCCCTCCCGGCAGAGACAGTGCGAGCCATGACCCATGTCATCAACCAGGGGATGGCCATGTACTGGGGGACCTCACGCTGGAGCTCCATGGAGATCATGGTAGGGGCCCAGGGGACGGGGCGGCCGCAGCAGAGCAGCCCCAGTGATGCTGCTGACGTTGATTTAATTAGACAGCAGCTGTTGGGAGCCAAGCGTGTGCAGATGCACTTAAGCCTTAATTATTTTTCGGGGTGGCCGCTCAGGACTTGGCTGGGGGGTTCGGCAGGGGGCTCGGGGGGAGCGGCAGGGCGCTGAGGGTCCTGCCTCTTCTGCAGGAGGCGTACTCGGTGGCCCGGCAGTTCAACCTGATTCCGCCGATCTGCGAGCAGGCCGAGTACCACATGTTCCAGCGGGAAAAGGTGGAGGTGCAGCTCCCTGAGCTCTTCCACAAGATAGGTATGACAGTGGGGATTCCTTCCCAGCTCCCCAAAGCACAGTGCTGCTGCGGCCAGGCCCCTGGGGGAGCTGGGAGCAGCGGTGTCATCCCCCTGTTCTGCTCTGTCCCCAGGCGTTGGAGCCATGACCTGGTCCCCACTGGCCTGTGGCATCGTCTCGGGGAAGTACGATGGGGGCATCCCCCCCTACTCCCGTGCCTCGCTGAAGGTGAGCTGCACCAGGGCTGGGAGGGTACACAGGGATGGACAGAGCTGAGGAAGCAGGGCCAGGAGCCTTGCAAAGTCCTTAGGGGAACAGGAACTTCAAGAGCCACAACCCAGGGAGTTCGGGGATGCCCTGCCTGTGCAAGGTGCTGATGCACCCTGATCCCACCACAACACCCCTTCCCGCTCCCCAGGGATACCAGTGGCTGAAGGACAAGATCCTGAGTGAAGAGGGCCGGCGGCAGCAGGCAAAGCTGAAGGAGCTGCAGGCCATCGCTGAGCGCCTGGGCTGCACCCTGCCCCAGCTCGCCATCGGTAAGAGGGACGGGGACAGCTGGGGGTGACACCAGGGATATCTGGGCCATGCTCAAGCTCTGCTCTCCCTCCTATCCCAGCCTGGTGCCTGCGCAATGAGGGTGTCAGCTCCGTCTTACTGGGGGCCTCCAATGCCGACCAGCTGATGGAGAATATTGGAGCAATACAGGTCAGTGCTCCCAGCAGGAGCAACATTTGTCCACAGCACTCATTGCAGTGCTGCACTGTGCGGGAAAAGAGGGTTGCAAACCCAGCTCCGTGACAGGTTTTGCTTGTCACGAAGGCGAGAAGCAAAGAGGAGGCTTTGCTGGGTGGAGGGGGCAGGGTTGGGCCTGACTCAGGCTCTCACTAACTGGGTCACCCTGCCAGCAAGCTGGGGCTTGTGGCACGAAACGTGGTGGGGTGGAGGCGGTGAGCATCCTCCTGTGCACACCAGGGTCACAATCCCAACTCCCAGCGTTGCCCTCATCCCCCGCAGGTCCTTCCAAAGCTGTCGTCTTCCATCGTCCACGAGATCGATAGCATCCTGGGCAACAAACCATACAGCAAGAAGGACTACAGATCCTAAGCGCGCCCGAGCGCTCCGCCCGCCGCGCAGCCCTCGCCGCCCGTTCGCTTGCTTACGCTTGGTTGGAGCAAAGTGGAGCGTGTGGCTCGCACCGCGAGCGCCGAGAGCCAGCGCTCCGCCCGCGCCGCCCCGGACGTGGCTCTGCGGCGCAGGGAGGGCCGGCGGGAGGCGAGCCCCGGGCTGCCCGGCCGCCCTGCCCGCAGCCGGAGCCGCCGCGGGGACCCGCTGCATGCGCGGCTCCTGCCTCCGCGTTGGCGGCGGGCGCGGGGCGCACGCGGGTGCTGTACGCCCACGAGGCCGACAACACGAAGCCGTTCCCCAGCCCTCGCCTCTGCCCTCTCCCACGGCACCGGCGCCGTGGGGCTGCGGTTCCCGGCGAGCACCGGCTCCCGGGGAAGGGGGTGGGTGGGATGGGGACAGGGAGGGGGTTTGCTGCGCGAAAAGCCTGGGATGCTCCGGCCGAGGACGGGCCAGGGGAGTGTGTGTGGGCAAGTGTGCAAGTGTCTGTGTGCGTGGACGCACACGGGGATGCAGGGACACGCAGACAAGCGAGGATGCGTGGATTTGCAGACAGCAGCTGTGGAGGTGAACACAGCCCACAGGCAGCTTCAGTTGTATCTGCACAAAGCTACTGAAAGCCTCTACACACAAACCCACGTACACCTGTTACAGACACACACACAGTCACACATAGATACAGATGTAGCTCTACCTCCACTTCTATCCCTGACATCAGTCTCTGAGAGATCAATACCTATTTACATATATAGATACCTGTATGTAGATGTGTACACACACCTCTGAAAAATACATGTATAATGTATATAGACACACATAGACATGCGTGTGCTTGTGTATATACAGACATACATGGTTCTGTTGATCCATATATGTGATATATAGATGTGTACATATCCATGTAAATATATTGCTATAGCAGCATCCATGTTTGTATGGCTATATGCACATATGAAAATTACTGATGTGTACTTAATGTGTGTATATGCAGAGAGATGTGTATATACAGATACATGTGTAGATGTCTCCATATCCATACCCAGCTTTTAAACTATATACTCATGTCTATACATCTATAAACATATGCCATATATACACATGGACACAGATATTTGTAATTTAGATACAGCTATAGCTACATATATATATAGCTGTATGTCTAGCTATAGCTATATATATGGATACATGTATGATAGATACAAAGAGATGATACATTAAGCTATAGAGAGAACAATATAGCTACATGCATCTTTTTAGCTCTCTGTGTACTCTGCAGAACAAATATTTTGTCTGTATCTATATGTATCCATATCCACATACATTTATATGCAGTTTCCTCTCTCTGTGCATACATAAAAACTGTAAATGTATGTGCAAACCCTCAGCACACTGCAAGAGCTCTGTGTCCTGTGAGAACTCCACATTGTGTGTGAGCTCTGTGCCCTGTGAGAACTCTGCACTCTGTGTGTGAGCTCTGTGCCCTGTGAGAACTCCACACTCTGTGTGTGAACTCCGTGCACAATGTGTGTGTGTTTATCTGCTGCACCTACATCCCCACTATAAATGTGCATGTGTACAAACACAGGGCAGGGGGGGTTCTCTTCTGACCCACTCATGACATCAAAGCTCCCCTCTGTCTTTGGTTCAGTGTGCACCCCTCCCACATCCACACCCCTACACCTTTAGGTACGTGGATTTACCTGCAGCTAAACCTCTACAGCTTTACCTACACATGTACCTCTGTCTACAGAACTACATCAATGTTTGTGTGCAAGCAGAAGCATACATTCATATATACGTGTGAAATAACATATGTGTCTCTGTGTATATACACACACATATACTATCTGTCTAGGACAGCTATATACCTTTACCTGCATCTACATTTATGTATAAATATATGAAAATTACAAGTATATGTCTGTCTGTGTACACATACACAAAGATCAATACACCTATACAGCCATACAGAGATACAGAGATGTGTAGATACACTTACACATGCATGAGCATATATTCAAATTCAAAACATACATGTATGTGTATTCTTACATACATGCATGTGTATATACACACATGTATGTATATACATATATACATGCATGTATTTACCTCTGTAAATATAGATCTGTATGTCCATACCACGTATAGATCTATCCTATTTACATGTATCTGTTATCTACCCATACCTGTGTCTACACACACACACTCACAAGTATATATGTACACAAACATCTATTAAAACCACGAATACATTATATAGACCTATATAATATACAGGTGTGGATACACAGGTACACACCCACATAGCAGTACCTTAATAAATCAGTATTTATAGCTGTGTATGCTCACCTAAAGATATAAATGCACACATAAAGATCTAAAACAGTTCTATTATATCCACATGTGTGGACATAGATCTAACATGCTGTATATGAAGAGGAACACGTGTGGGGGTGATGTAGACATGCACCAAGCAGAAGTTACAGTATCTGTGTAGATACACACGATATTGTCATGTCTGTCTGTGGCCATGTGTGCATGTCCCTGTGTGTCCATGTGCACATGTGTGTGTAGATGTCTGTGGACACGTGTGTGTGTGGACATGTGCAGAACAACAGGGGTACCAAGACCATGGCCAGGCTGCCCCACCATCCCTTCCCCTGCCAGACTCCACTGCGTCCTTCCCAAAGGATTTATTAAAACACAGAACAGAAACCGGGACACACAGAGCACGAAGCGGATGCAGGGGCGCAGCTTACGTCCCCATCCCAGTTCCAGCTGTCCCCTCTGTCCCACCCACATCCCCTCCACCTGCCTGCCCCAAGCCCGGCACATGTGGACCCCCAGCCACACCACAGCAGTGCCAGGGATTCCAGCGGGGCGGCAACGGGCGTGGGCTCGCTCAAACACCACCAGGACGAAGAGACGGCCCTTAGGGGGAAGCTGGGGAGCACAGCCGGCTGGGACATGGCACCACTGGCCTCCACTCACCCCTACACCTGCCAACACAACCAGACAAACACCGCAGCTCCAGCCCTCCCTCCCTCCCCTCAGCCCACCTTGCCCAGACAAACTCTTCAAGTCTTCAATAAGAAAGTGCAAAAAATGTACACGGACACAAACCCCCAGCCCCGCCGCTCCCACGGGGGCTGCAGCAGGCAAAGCACACTTGAAGCGGGAGCGGGACAGCGCGGCAGTGCCGGCAGCAGCTTGTCTTCCACGCAGGCAACGCTGGCACAATTTCCCTGCCGACCTCTGGCAACAGCAGCTCGTGGCCAGGGACAGGGGACTGTCCCCCAGGGCTGCTGTGAGAAGAGAGGAGAGCTGTCCATAAGCCAAATCTGGGCCCTCCCCACATGCCAAGCCCACCCGGGAGGGGCTGCAGGAAGGATCTGCTCCCACCTCCACTGCGGCTGCTTGAGTCAGATACTGGCACTGGGGGGGCAGCCCAAAATGGAGCTTCTATTTAGCCCCCCACCCCTTCATGTTCCCCAGCAAACAGAGCACAGAGAGCAGGAAGCACAGCCTTACCTCAGCTAGGAGTGGGAGCTGCAGGGGGAAATCATGGGAACTGCTAAATATCTGTGGTGATAGAGGAAACACCTTGCTCACAACTGTCCTTTGGTGGCACTCCTGGACCACCCAAATCCACCCTCTGAATTTCTCTGCCCAAGAGCAAAACCCCAACCTACCTGTCACATAGGGTCCCAGAGGCATCTGGCTGTAGTTGACAATCCCACCTGGCCCTGGACCACGGAAACTTGGCCCAAAGTTGTTGAAGATCGGAGGAGAGCCAAAGGAGCCCTGGGGAGTCAAGGAGGGAGAAAAGACATGGGCCTGTAGCCCTGACCTGACCATGACCCTGACAGTGAGGGCTCTGTGCCTGTCCCCACAGACCTGGGCAGCTGGATCCCCTCCACGGGTGGCCAGGCGGCTGAGGATGCTCCGCTCTGACATCTGCAGCCGGGCAGCCACGGGCGGGATGCGCGACAGCATGGAGGGCAGGCGTGTCACGTCAGCCTTCATGTCACTCAGCAGCTCCTCAAGCTGGTTCAGCACTGCGAGTAAAGCAGGAGGTACTTGGGATGCCTGCCAGACCCAGCAAGCTGAGAGGAGCAGGCAGCTCCTGGCTGAGAGGACACAAGATGGGGACCCCTCCTGGCTTGGCTCCCCAGGTGAGGGTGGGGAACCCTTCCTAGCCTCGGAGCAGGCTCACCCAGCCCTGCAGGCACGCACCCTTGTGCAGGACAGCGTTGGCAGGCTTGTTCCCAGCCAGGGACTCTTTGGAGAGGTGCTGGTGGCTCTCAGCAAGGCACTCCACTTCTGCCAGCCGTGCGTTCAGTGCCATGGCCGGGTGACTGGGGTCTTGGGTCATGTTGAGGTACGCCGCCCTCCTCAGCTGCTCCTCGATCACCAGGGCCTGCTCCAGCAACTGGGAGGTGCAGGAGAGGAAGGATTAAGGACCAGACCCTGCCCCACTATAAACCAGTAAACCTCAGAGCTCCTCACAAAGTCCACTCCCCACTTCATTCACAGAAGTTGCTGGCAAACTCCCCCCTGGCTTCAGGGTGCTGCTCTGGTCCTCCCACCGACAAGGACTCACCAGCCCTGGACCTGCCACTCGCCTTAAAACGCCGAGCAAGGAACTTGTTCTTCATCTCGAGGTAGTTCCCCTTGTGTATCTCTGACTTGAAGGGCTCGTTCAGGATCACATAGCGTGGGTCATTCTGGATGTCCTGCCAGCGGGCATAGCCATGACTGGTATGGGAGAAGTGTCAAGGGCAGAACCAGCCAGCCAACAGCCTGCCCACCACCCCACAGCGACACCGAGGCCCTAAACCCTCTCCCTGCTCATCACTGCAGCAGCAGCCCAGCTCCCACACCCCCAGAGAGGCCTCTCTCGCCTCGCTGCCTCCCGCTCTGCCAGGTCAAAGGGTACGTGACAATTCCTGCCAACAGCCAGTAGTCGTGTCGGCGGTGCCAGATGTCGTAGATCTTGCCTGAGGACATGGCAGCCCTCTCCTCATTCTGCCACAGCGTGTGCAGCTCTGTGGAAGCAGAAGAAGGAGGGAGACAGCCTGGTCAGGCAGCTGGACTGCAGGTCAATGCACAGCATGCTGGCAGGGTGAGTGATGGAGCCTCCCAGGACCACAGGCACGCTGCAGACCCAGGTCTGCTGCTGCCAGCAAAGCACCAGCCCATCCATGGCCCATCACAAGAGTCACATTCCTTGAACAAGTTCAGAGCCTCTGCAGCAGCTTTGCAGAAAAGGCCAACACCTCATCTCTCACTCTTACCTGTGAAGCCACCATCAGCAATGTTGAACATGAATCTGAAGTTCATGTTTCTGTCATCCTTCTTTCCCTCCTCCTCTTCCTCTTTGTCACCGTTTTGCTGGGCATCACTTGGTTCCTTCTCCTCCTCCTTGCCATCTTCTGCTTGGCAAACACAAAGAATTGGCCAAAATTGTGCTTCACCACTAAACCCACTGGTGCCACCCCTGCCCCATCAACAGCCAGTCACTGCTGCAAAAGCCACCAACCCCTCCCAGCAGGTCCCATGAACACAGGCAGTGCCCACCCCAACAGGGTCTTGTTCCCACCATGGCTCCTGAGCACCAATGGTGCTGGTGCTGATGGCATCTTTGCCACCACCCTGTGGGCACACTCTGTCACTGTGCCAGGCACTGGCCTCACTCTGGGAATTCTTCCCACTCTTCTCTCTCCAAAGCCTCATGCCTCACCTGGTTTGACTTCTTTATCCTCCCCCTTCCCCTGGCTGCTGCTCAACTCCGCCTTCTCCAAAGGCTTCTCCTGCTCTTGAATCCCCTCGTCTGCAGGAGGGAACAGGCCTACAAGAAATGCTTGACATGGAAAATGCTCTGCAGGGAACAACCTACTTATCCAGACAGGCTTTCCCTTTTAGGGTAAAGTGACTACATTGTTTGTATGTTCAAGATGCTCTAAGAACTTCAAAGAGAACATTCTTCTGCATTTTATCAAATAAATGTATTTAGTTTTCCCTCTTTCTTGAGACATCTGAAGGAACAAATGTCCCCCAAAATTACCATTTCATGCAATTTACAACTTGTTTTTCAGGAATTTCTGCAGGACTTCGTGACATTCAGGTTTCCCATAGTGACACACAGAAGATACACAGCCTCACCTTTCACCAGGGGCTCAGAAGAAGGCTCAGCCTTTTCACAGTCCTCTTGCTTCTCTTTCCTTGGCCTCTCCTTGCTGTCGCAGCTTTCCAGGTGCTCTTCGCTCTCCACCTCAGCACTTGCAGGTACCTAAATGCCAAGCATCCATTCCAGATCAGCCTGGCCCTCCCTTCCCTAGGGAGTTCCCCAAGTTCCCAGGCAGAGCAGGGGAAATTTCCTGGAGGAGTTGCTGAACAAAGCCACCTCACCTGGCTGTCAGACACCTTTCTGGGCTTTTGTTCCACCAGGTCCTTTTCCTCATGGAACCCCAGTTGTGCTTCTGTTTTGTCTGCAGGAAAAGCAAAGCCAGGAAGTTGTTGAGTAAGGCCCGATGGGTAAAGCACCTGCAAAACCTCCTGGTGTCTTGGCCCACCTCCCTCCCAAGCCAGACCCCAGCCACAACCCCCTGGATACCTGCAAGAGCCCCTGGTCCTGTGTGTGTGTGTGCTGGACTGGCCGGGACAGGCGTGTTGGGATCTGAAGACACAACCTCGCTGGATCTCTTGCTCTCTGGGCCCTCAAGAAGCAGGTCTGGGGTGCTGTACTTCCCATTGACGTGCTCAAACTCCTGGACCTGGGACAGACACACACGGTCAGGTCAAACAGAGCAGGGACATTCCCAGCTGGTTGCCACGGAGTCGGCGTGTCCAGGCTGCTCACCCACAGAGTGACCAAGCAGCAGGATTGCTGCAGCCACCCCATCGGGGAAAGCGTCCAGAACATTCTTGAAAAGGCCCATTCATAATTTTACTCACTCACCTTCTTCCTTACTAGTGACATGACCCCAATGCGAGTCAGCACGTGTTGGCGAGACAGCCCTTCCCGGGGAACGCCGTCCGCAAAGGTTTCAGCGCCGTCAGCCCCGGGCTCACACAAATGTCTCATGAAGAGAGACACGTAGGCCCTGCAGGGAAGCCAGACTTCAGTCCTGGCCCGTGGCCTCCCTGCTCAACCCAGCACGCACACAATCCTGCCACCCACGGATGAGGAAAGCCTCGCACCCAAGAAGGGAACAAGAGACGCCATCTCAATGAAACTGCCTCCCCAAAAAGAGCCCACAGTGAAGGGGTGCAGGCTCCCAGCCTTGCCTGCCTCACAGGACCTCTGTACCTGAACTCCTTCTCGCTCTTCCCTCGCAGATCCCGGACCAGCCAGTGGGAGTTGAAGGCATCCTGGGGTGGCATTCCCCAGCGCATGATGGCGTTCAGGAATGCCTTGCGCTGCCGGGCGTTGAAGCCCAGAACCTGCAGGAGGCGAAGGCGTCGCTGGGATCACAGAGTGGCCTCAGCAGCATGCAGCATCCTGGAGCCTCACAGCTGTGACAGGCAGTGCTGGACCAGGACTGATGTCCCAGTGACTCGGCACAGAGGGATCCAGCCCTCAGGCAGCCCGGGAGCAACAGCATTGGCTATGCTCCGGCTGAGGCTCACCTCGATGTTCCCCCCAACTCTTGCCAGCAAAGGAGGGAGAGGTTTGTCTCTGTCAGTCTTCAGCTGTCTCCGTGATTGTCTTCTGCCACCTAAAGCCAAGCAGCCTCAGTGATGGATGGGCCAGGCACCAAGGAAGACACCTCATGTGCCCCAGGCTTCCTGCCCTCCCTCCTGATGGGAGCAGAACCCACCACAGCATCTGCCCAAGCTGCAGGGTCCCTTCCAGCCACCACTCCCCAGGCCAGGACACTCCTCATGTTTCCAAATCCCAGGAAGTATCAACAAACACATCAACTCACTCTGGCCTTCTGGCCTCTCTTCAAAGTCTTCATCCTCATCCTCAGAGCCAATGGAATACTCTGACTGGTTGTCAGAGAGCTCGTCCTGCCACTCTGCAGAACACAAGGGAGGCCAGGTTAGAAGACCCTGCCTGGGAGGGATGTGCTAGACAGGTCAGAGCATGCTTGTGGGTATGACAGGCATTCACTGCCAGGCAGCAGGAGAGGGGGAAACAGCAACAGGAAATCATGTTCTCAGGTTGTACAAAATTAGCATTCTTTTATGCAGCAAAAACTGAATTTGAAATATTTTGCCCACAGACATGTCTTTCCTAGATTCTTCCAGCACAACCAGAGTTTACAGACCAACCAATAAAAAGAAAAAAAAAATCTGAAAATTTCTACACTGGAAAGTTTAGGAATCTGGGAAGTACAGATCCAGGCAATCTACCACTGCAGAGAGACACCAATGACAGCTCTGTCTGTCCCGTGAGCCCAGTCAGGAGCCGAGCACCTGTGGCCGTACCTTGGTCCTCCTGAGAGGTGTCATTGTAGTTGACCTGCTTGCGGATTCTCTTCCCTTTCCCCAGGTTCCTGGCCAGATCTTCCTGCTGCTGCTCATAATGGTGCCGCAGCAGCTTCTCCCAGTAGTCAGGGTCCACATTCTCCTCTTGCTTGATGATCTCCCGCTCCACCTCCTCCTGCAGAGGCAGGGACAAGGGGCTCGAGCAGAGAGCAGGGAGTGTCCTGCCCCATGCCAAGCACTCGCAGGGACAGGAGAGGGAGCAGAAGGAACACGGAGGGATGTACAAAGGGGTGATTGTAAGACATGATACTGATCACATTACCACACCGTCCTCTTCTCTCACAACATACTGAGCCACTTTAAAGGAGCTGAGATACTCATTCATGTTCTGCAGCTCCGTGTCGTCAGTCGCATCCTGGTTCCGGTCCAAAAGCTTAGAGATGGCAGCGTCATCGTAGTGGATCACACTGCTGTCATCCACATCCTTATTGTCACCTGGAGAGCACAGCCAGGGGAACAGCGGTGAAAATCAGGGTGCTGGACAGTCTGCTCCAGAGCCAGGCAGGCTCAGGTGAGGGGACAGGGAGGGGGATGAGTCCCCCCAGCAAAGAGGGGCTACACACCTGGTGGGGTGCTACCATGCTTTTTTTTCATGCCGGGGGTTGCTGCAGCCCCTTTTGCTGACAGTGTGTCCGAGAAGGGGGTAACAGCATCCGGCATTGCAATCCGCTGTCCCTGAGACACCATGCCTGTGGCACGGGGAGAGAAGAGTGAGCCCCAGCAGCTCAGAGAGGGCCCTGCCCCACACAGAGCATTCCCACCTCACCCTCCACATCATCCTTGAAGAGTTCTTCTGTCCCGAACTTGAGGATGTCATCCAGCTCTTGTTTGGTCATGGAGCCCGACTTGGAGCCGAGCCCTGGGCGGACCACCAGGTGGGTGAGCATCATCTTCCTTTTGGCCACCTGGGTGATGCGCTCCTCCACAGAGGCCCTGGTCACGAAGCGGTAAATCATCACCTTCTTGTTCTGCCCAATGCGGTGAGCCCTGCTGAACGCCTGCGGGCAGAGGACGGAGCTGGCGAGGGCGGCACCCTGCCAGCTGGACAACAGGGCCACGCTTCTCACCCTCCAAGCTGCATGAGAGGCACCCAGTTGAGGACAAATATGAGGGAGAAGTGAGAATGCCACAGGGGGGAGGCAGTTTTATATGTCAGGTGTCTCCTAGACTGCAGAGAGGCCGGGATGAGGCCAGAGGGTGCAGGAAGGGGACTGCTGAGCAGAAACACCCACAAACACAGGAGAAAGTGTCAGCAGCTCTCAAGAGAAGATACTGAATCCCACTGAGGGTGTGCAAAGAGAAAGCACAGCCAGAGAGGTACTTACTATACAGGAAGGAAAAGAGAAAGTCAGAAACCTGGATGTCATTGTGGGGATTCCAGTCAGAATCATAGATAATGACAGTGTCGGCCGTAGCAAGGTTTATGCCCAGACCACCAGCACGGGTGGAGAGGAGGAAGCAGAACTGCTGAGCCCCAGGAGCTGAGAACGACAAACCCAGAGGTGAGAGGAGGTAAGACAGAAAGAAGCACAGCTCACAGAGAGGAGCAGCACCATTTCAGAGGGACAGAATTGCTCCTGCAGCCGACAAGCAAGAGGCAGGGGTGTCAAGGAGTGAAAACACATAGCTCCCTGGGAACCAGGTGCTGCAGAACCCAGCTGCAGAGTACAGGGGAAGCTCTGTCATCTGCTGAGCTCTCGGAGGGAAAGGCAGAAGCCCCTCCAGCTGAACAGCTGCTGGCACAGTCAGGGTTCCTTGTGGGAACCAACTCAAAGGTTTAACAGCGTGGTACGAGCAGCCCCACCGTGCCATAGGAAGCCAGACCTGCGAGTGTGGCACAAACTCTGGGCACTGGCAGATGACTGCAGCTGGCCACACACTGTCATCCCCCCGTGGCCCCCTCAGCAAGGCAGGAAGGTGAGTACCATTGAACCTGTCGATGGCCTCCTGGCGCAGGCCGCCGGTGATGCCCCCGTCAATGCGCTCGTACTTGTAGCCTTCGTACTCCAGGAAATCCTCCAGCAAATCCAGCATCTTTGTCATCTACAGGGCAAGGCGACCCTGGCATGAGAGGGTCTGCATGGCCAAACACCCCTGCCTCCCCTGGGGAGCTGCCCTGCCCCAGCATGGTCCTTGCCCACAGCCCAGAGTGGTGGAGGCACAGCACGGTCACCAAAGCAAGCACAGCCAACAAGCAGCAACACTCGCATCTCATCCTCTACAGGCAGCTCTGCCAGCAGAAAGGAATTGTGTCTGACTGTCCCTCCCCAAAGAGGAGCCTCGTGACTGTTGTCTTTTTCCTGTCCTGAGCTAACAGAGCTCTTAAACACGACAGGCAGTCCCTCAGGAGCGAGCTGGGACACAGCCCTTGCACCATTATTGCCATGGCTGCCTGGGGGAGAAGCTGTCACCAGCTATTCCACGTATTCCTGTCTGTTCCCAGCACAAATTTCCCATACATAATTTACAAAAATTCCTTTAAAAATGTATTGATTATTATCCCTCCCTGCTCTCACCTGCGAGAAGATCAGAACTCTGTGACCCCCATCCCGTAACTTCTTCAGCATCTTTTGGAGCAGCATCAGTTTCCCAGAAGATTTGACCAAAGAATTCCCATCATAAGATCCATTGGGCAGCACAGGGGCCTCCTGTGAAGGCAGCATGGTCAGTGCCCACAAGGACAACCCACAATAACCTCATGGAGAACTTCACTTGCATTTCCAAAACAAAAGCCTAAGTCCTTGTATGAAACTTCTCGCATGGAAACCCACAGTGTTAACCAAAGCAGGATCATGGAAGCAGCTGCCACTCAACACTGAGACATGTCCAAGGGTGCAAAGGCAGGGGACGTACCACAGCTGCCACAGGGAACAGGTAAGGGTGATTGCAGCACTTCTTCAGGTCCATCATGATGTTGAGCAGTGAGACCTGGTTCCCACCACCTTTTGAATTCAGGGCTTCAAAGTTCCTTGTCAGTATGAATTTGTAGTACTTCCTGCAGGAGGGAGGATGGGACAGACACCGTGTCAGCTGGGGCAGGTGTGGGACTGGCACAAACAGGAGGGCACTGAATTAAACCCCCCTAGTGCCACTGGAGATGCAAAAGGGACATCTGGAGGCTTTTAAAAGCAATTTAGCACCTAGTGCTGGTTGTTTCCAGTTGCTCTGGGGGGGATCACAGCCCTGGCGATGGGATGGACTGAGGGGCACAGCACCTCCACCACCACCCTCTGCTGGATGCCAGCCAAGCCCTCCTGCCCACCAGGTGGGGAAGAAGTGACAGGCCCTTCCTGCAGGTGCCCTGGGCTGCAGGAGATGCCACTGAAGCTGAACAGGTCAGCCTAGCAGAACCAGAGCTGGGGTAGAGCTGGATCCAGGCTGACCCAGGCACACAAGCAGCACAGGCCATGTCCTGGTGCCAGGAATGGGAGAAGGGGATTCAGCCTCAGTGTTTTCTCCATGCCCCCAGAGCCAGCAGAGCCACACTGCCAGCTTCCCATAACCCCAGGGACTGCACAGGGCCCAGAACAACAGCACGGAACAAACCTCTTGGTGAGACACGCTTCCTGCAGCAGGCCCCAGGCCAGCAGGGTGCCTCTGAGCCCTCAATCCCCACTGACACCTCGCCATGCTGGGGGAAGCCAGACACCCCTGGGGAAGGCACTGGAATCACTCACTTCTGCATCTGGCTCAGCTCCACGCGCACGATCAGCTCCGTCTTGGCTGGCATGTTCTTGAACACGTCGGCCTTGAGCCGCCGCAGCATGTGGGGACCCAGCAGGTCATGGAGCTTTTTGATCTGGTCCTCCTTGGAGATGTCTGCAAACTCCTCCAGGAACCCCTCCAGGTTGCTGTGGAAGCAGCCAGACCCCCATGGCACTAAGCAACAGGGGCACGTGAAAGCAAAGGGATCTGCTGCTTTAAGACTTAAAAACCAGGGCAGAGCTCCCAAGGCACAAGAGGAGATAATGCTCCTGAGGAGCCACCCTGATGGCCTGGGTAAGTGCAACTTACTTAAACCTTTCTGGAGTCAGGAAATTGAGCAGGTGGAAGAGCTCTTCCAAGTTGTTCTGGAGCGGAGTCCCTGTGAGAAGCAGCTTGTAATCGATCTTGTAGCTATTCAGTACTCTAAAGAACTGGAAAAGAAATAAGTTTGGGTGCAAGGAACCAATGTGTCACTGTGGGACTCTGCAGGGTGCACGTGGAGACTGAGCAGTGACCCCCATGCTGGGCACGCAGAGCAGGGTCCTGCTCCCAGCCATTCCCACTAAGCACAGGCAGCAATCCTTGGGTCACACCACTTGTCTCCTCCTGCACCAGGGACAGTGAACATCCCAGGAGCTGGAGACTGCACTGAGCTCAGGTAACGGGGAAAGGAAGGAGAGGGATCAATTCCCTTCCATGACAGCCTGTCCAAGGACTGTCAGGCAGCCAGGCTGCTGCCTCTCCTGCTACTGAAGTGCTTTTAATGCCAGGGGATGTTAAAAGAGAGGAAAAAAAATCACTCACAAACGCCTGCCACCTACTTTGGACTGGTTGTTCTTCAGCCTGTGTGCTTCATCCACCACCAGACAGGCCCACTCTATGGAGCCCAGCACTGCCTGGTCAATGGTGATCAGCTCATAGGACGTGAGCAGGACATGGAACTTGATCTGGGCTTCCTTCTGGAGGAAGAGAAAAGCTGGGATAAGAGAGCAGCCAACAGGACAGCCTCCACCTTTGCTGCTGCTTCATGGCATCCAAGATGAGAAGGGCTGCACTGCCTGGCACATTGCTGAGTCGTGCCAGCAGAACATCCCAATATCAGAACCAAGCAGGGGGCTACAGATATAGAAAAGCTCTGGCAGAAATCTGTAAAGCTCATCACAAAGTTTCTGCGGTTGTAAACAATGCTTCCCCTCTGTGGGAAGCTGATCAGGGATCTAACCAGCCTCCCTCTCCAGCTCAAATTCTCCTCTCCCCTTCTTACTGACAGAGAAACAAAGGAGCAGGCACAGACTCAGCTCGCACCTTCATCCTGAAGACCTTCTTCCCGCTCCGGATGGCGTTGTCTTCAAAAGAAAACTCATTTTCCCGGATGACCGACCGGCTCTCCTTGTCCCCCGTGTAGGTCACAACGTAGAAGTCAGGTGCCCACATCTCAAACTCACGCTCCCAGTTGATGATGGTGGAGAGGGGGGCACTGACTAGGTACGGCCCTTTCGAGTGGCCCTGCTCAGGAAGACAGAGCCCAGGCTGTTCTCCCCGTACCCAGCAGCTCTCAGCCACCTCGGGGACTGCCAGGTGCCCCACTCACCTCCTTGTACAGGGAATACAAGAACACAATAGTCTGCACTGTCTTCCCCAGCCCCATCTCATCAGCCAGGATTGTATCTGTCCCTTGTGCCCAGGAGAATCTCAGCCAGTTCAGCCCTTCCAGCTGGTAAGGGTGCAGCGTGCCTCCCGTGGCATCAATGTACCACGGCTGCTTGTCAAACTTCACCGTAGGCTGAAAAGAGAGCCATGGCACAGAGCAGTGAAAATCATGAAAATCACCTACCTCTCCGTGCCCTACACCCAAGCACACCCCTCTTTGGGTTTGTAACATCCAACAGCTCCAAAGGAGACGCAGACACGGTCCCTGGCACTGCCCAGCCCCCAGGCTCCTCACAGCAACACCACTCCAGAATTTTCAATAGAAACAGGGTCCCCAGAGGAACCAGAGGAGGACAGCATGAGAGGACAAGGGCACAGACAGCCCACCCTCCCTCCCAGTTCCCATGCCACCACACTGTCCCCACCACTCTCACTCACATCCACAAGAGGTGTTTCTGGAGGCTTTTCCAGCTTCTCCTCTTTCAGCTTTTTCCCTTTCTTGTTCAGCTTCTTCAGAGGGCGCGTGTCCTCCCCCAGCATCAGCTCCCTGTGACAGCCAGCACACATCAGGGATGGCAGGGGGTCACTCTTCTCTCAGCTCCGAGCTGAGGGACAGACACCTCCCACATTCCACTGCCCCCTCTCCCCACAGAAGCTCCTCTGGTCCAGTTAGCAGGGGCACTAACAGTGCATTGATTTTCCCCTCACAACAGTCCACACAACAGTCTCCAGACTGAAGAACAGCAAACTCAGAGTACTGTGGTTTTCCCCCAAAACAGGCAGCATGGCCATGGAGACCATGAATGTCATGCAAGTGCAGCCACAGGGGAAGGGGAGCACGGACTGCAAACGAGCAGGTGGGATTGCCCAGCAGCCCGAGAATGGCACATCAGGAGGGCCAGCCATCATCAATGCTGGGCCATTGCTCTTTAAAGAGAAATCACTGCAAGCAGTGTCAATGTCTTCAAAAGGGGGGCACCTCTGTGTCCCCTTGTCCCAAACACCTGCAGGGGCTGCCCTGGCTCTGCCCAGCTCCCCAGCTGTGGGCTCATACCTGTGGTTCCAGTAGAGGAGTTTGAGGTTCTCATAGTAGGGGATGTCTATGTCATCGATCTCCCAGGTGCACTGGTCATAGGGCAGGTCCTTCCACTTGATCAGGTAATGGATGTCTCCCTTTTTATCAAAGCTGCAACACAGGGAAAACTGATCAGGGAATGCCAGCAGCCCCTGGGAGCAGCTCGCCGTGATCTGCTTCCACAGAGCTGGATACTCTCTCCTCTGCCTTCACCTACAGACCAGGACATCCAAACTGAGGTAGAAAAACATGAAGTATTGACATTTCCAGCAGAAATGCCTATTCA
Organism: Chloebia gouldiae; assembly: GCA_003676055.1. Lineage (NCBI taxonomy): Eukaryota > Metazoa > Chordata > Aves > Passeriformes > Passeridae > Chloebia > Chloebia gouldiae. The sequence continues at coordinate 1,675,656 of QUSF01000079.1, forward strand.
TCTTTGAGGGTGTCAAACCATTAAGCTTTACAGGCTGCTTTTCCATTCCACTAACAACCTCATTTCTCTGTTTCACAGGCCTGGATGGATACCAGTGCTTCCCCTCTCACCTGCAGCATTCACCACTCTAGGAAGTTCTGCTTACACTAAAAACAGAATAAACACACTTCCAAGTCTGACTCTGTGCCTACAGGGAAACCCTCTGCCTTTTTAGTGGACAAGGTAAAGCTCACACAAAAATCAGACAGACAGCTTTAGTTCTTTCCTGCCACACAGCCTCCCAGCAGAGCTGCTGCTACTCCTTGATATTTCAAGCTGCCACTTGAAATGTGGAAATTCAACAAAGACATATCTCCAGCCAGTGGGTGCAGAACGCCCATCTGCACAGCACATCTCATTCACAGGGAATTTCTTCTACAGAAAAGAAACATCAGTGTCAAGGTTCTGTAAGGAAGTTGGCCACATGCTCCAACTCTTCCCCTCAGCACCATCCCCATCAGCATCAGAATGGTTAGGCTGTAACAGAACCCAAACAGCATGACTGGGAAGAGTGGAACAACGCCGTGCATCCACCTTTGGGAAAATTTAATATAACGCTATTTTTAATGTGCAAGATAGCAGAAATCAAAACAAGGCAGCATTGATCCCCTTCCATCCTCAGCTTCAGCCCAGAAGCAAACCTCAGCACAGGCCAGAAGCTGAAATCCCACCAGCCCAAGGTGGTG
>QUSF01000080.1:424-33133 GCA_003676055.1 Chloebia gouldiae
TCCTTCCTCTGTCGGCATGGAGTGCTGCCTCGGGCCTCCGCGGCGCAGCCCCTCAGCCCTCCCCTGCCACCCGCGGTCAACAGGGCCCTTTATTACTCAGCGATCTGTTAACATTATTGAGGCTGTTGGGTGGTGGCAGGGCGATTCAACCGTGCTGTGAAAGCTCTCTGTGCCACCCCTGGGTTAGTCTGTGTGGGACTGATCTTGTTCATGTGTCCTGGCCATCTCCAACTGCAGGCTTTTTGGGGACCACTGTCCACTGGCATCGCTCTCCTACTTCCAGACTCCGCGGCGCATCCCGTACGAGGAGGCTGTCGTGCAGGAATTCGGGCCGGCTCAAGTGGGAGAGTCTTTCGGGCCCACGTGAGTAGCGGGTCTCGGTGGTGCTGTGCCCGTGGTGGGGTTGGAGCTCGTGTCTCAGAGTTATTTGTGCGGGGGAGTCCTCACAAGCTCTCCCTGGTGAAGACACGAGCTGATGATCTTCTTCCTCATTGAGTGCTTGGAGGTGGCTGCTCAGGAGCCCTTAAGGGAGATTTAATGAGTGAATGGACAAGTTTCTTGCTCGTTTCTGCTGAGAGTTCCTTGCGACCATGGTTGTGTCTCTGATGCTTCTGGGGGGGATGTGTTTGCTTGTCAAATTTGGGAGAAGATTCTTATCCCACCCTGAGCGCTCCCTGGATGAGAAGGCAGAACCCCCCTCATCACTGTCCCTCAGCCTAAGCAATTCTGCATCCTCCTCTCCATGTCCTGGTTTGCCTCCAAATCACCCCAAACTGCCATTATCACCAGGAGGGAAGGAAGAATCTGTACACGATGCTCAGCCCTGATGTTTTAATGGAAATACTGTGCTACAGTCAAGTTTACAACATGGGTATAGAAATCACATGGGTTGTGGGCCGAGGATCACGTTACAGAATACAAAAGCAAGATCAAATAAAAAGAAAAGTAGAAAAAAAGCAAACTTCTGCTATTGTAGAGGCTGGGAGCAGAGCTGGGATGTCAGATGGAGCACCAGAGGCAGAGGTGTCCCCACGGTGTGTCCCAGAGACCTGCACCAGCTCCCCTTGGCTCAGTGACATGCAGGCACAGGACGCTCCTGGCACAGGACCCCCACCAAGCAGCAGCAGCTGGTACTTTCCAAGCTGGCCAAAAGGCTAAATCACCAAAGGCTTTCCCTTCCACATCACCTTGAGCACACACCAGAATAAAAAAAAAGGAGAAAGAATCGGGGAGAGTGCATTACACCTTTGGAATGGAAGAGGATAGGAGAGCCCCTTCCTGCCTGGTTACAGCAAAGGAGGAGAAACGGGTGATTTATTGCTAACAAAGTGTGAAAATCCCCTGCTGGGCTCTTCCTTCTCTCCCTCTTCTCCATAGGAGGCTCCCGTTCCAGACCTGCGGGCTGTGCATTGGCTGCCAATGACTCGTGGCCCCTCGGGGCTGTGACTTCCACCCCGACTCCAGTCCCCCCCTCCAGCCCTGCTCCCCGGCCTCTCTCCGCAGGAGGGAAGGAGCTGCGGTGGCAGGAGGAGGGAACCTGGAACGAGATGATATTTAAGGTCCCTTCCAAACCAGGCCCTTCTGTGATTCTGTGAACCTGCTGTCCCAAAACACAGCGAGTCCCTGGGAGGGGCTGAAGATCTGGCAGAGTCCTGCTCGAGGCTCCCTCTCCAGGAAGCCACTCCAGGGGTGCAGGACTGGCAGCATGGATTTTTGCCAGGAAAGCCACCTCCTTTTGAGGAGACATGGTGCAGTGGCTTACAAAATCTGGGCTTATTTTTAAATTCAGAATCTTCCCCCGCATTTTAAATATCTGCCAGTGTTAAATTTCTCTACTTAAAAAAATATATATCCCATATGTGGATTTCTGGAGTGAAATGCACCCCCCCAGTCCCTCCTCCTTCTCTTGCCCCCTCCCCCCCCGCCACACACACACACATGCAGGGCAGCTCTGTCAGATACTGGCTTGGTATTTCCCATGATGTTTTCTCCAACACAGAAAGGGAAAAATACATCAGCACAATCAGCCCCAGCTGAGTTGCTCAGCAACACTTCCCAAAAGCAAAGATCCTTGGAGCTGGAAGACAAGGTGGATAAAAATTACCCACCAGGAAAAAAGCCAAACATTTAAAAAAAATTAAAATTATATACTCTGTATTTATATTTCTTTCAGGCTGCTTATACCTCAGTTGTTTAACCCCCAAACACACACGCTGCCACTGCTGTTTCCTCTTGCTGGCTGTAGAAAAGGGGTTGGGATCACACCTCCCTCTTCCCTCCCCTCTCCCACCCCAAAACTTGCATGCTGCAACAGTGCCTTTCAGAACAGGAACACGGCTGTGGGTGAGCGAATGTCTTCCTCCAATTAAGAACAAAGACATTATTTTTTTTATTTACAAAAAAAGGAGAAAAAAGTTTCCACACAAAAGCACTACAATGATAACTCCCTTTGGTAAAAAGTGTAATAAATGTCTCCATCGGTCTGTCTGTCGGTACTAATTCTCAAGCCACCTGGTACTATGGTACACAAGAAGCTAGTACAGTTATGCTAGCACATCAAGCATAATTCCTTTAATTAAAAAAAAAAAAGGAAAAAACAAAAAAAATTGACAATTTGTACATTTATTTACAAAAAAGGAGGGGAACATGTTAAAATTGTGTTGTTCTCTGCTGTGTGTGTGTACGTACATGTGTGTGAAAAGCTGGTGCATGGCACTAGGAGAGACTAGTAAACAAGCAGGTACAAAACAACAAAAAAAGAAAAAAACCAAAAACCCAAAATAAAAATAAAACAGTTCCACTGGCACTAGAAAGGACAGACCGATCTGCACAGGGTGAGTCCAGCCTGGGAGGGAGAAGAGGAAGCGAGAGGAACCTGGGGTCCGTTACCCCACGGCCCCACGTCGGAGCCCACGAGGAGAGGAGAATCCGGTGGCGACAGCACCTGCGGATTTTGGGGACACATCCCAGCGGGCCGGTGGTGGAGAGCATCCTGTTCCCCTCCCTCGCCGCTCAGGGCCTCCGGGGAGTCAAAGCCTCAACGCTGCTGGTGTGTACGAGCTCGTGGTGTTTCTCTGGGATGGCTCAGTTCAGAGAAGGGTCCTTCCTGCCCGGAAAGGGCCGGCAGCCCGCGGCCCCGGGCGGAGATCCACGTCCCCACGGGGAATCCCACCGGGACAGGTTGTACCAGCCACGCACTAGTCGAGTGGCCATGTTACGAGATACACAGTGAGGGGAGAAAGGCATCTCCCTCCTTCCCTGGATGCGCACACACACACACATCTCCCGGGCTCTTCCCTCGCCCCGGGGGACTCTTAGGGTGTCTTGAATATCGTGCCGTATTTGACGCGGTACTTGTTGATGCTGACAAAGTGCAGGGTCTCTGTGTCACAGGTGGTGGTACAGGGCACCAAGCCCTCCAAGCCTTCACCCATGAGCCACTTGTTTGTCTCGGCTGCCATTTCGCGGGGCACGTGCTCCTTGGTCCATTTGTCCACCCAGGCCTGGAACCGCTGGTGCAGCCGCTTGCTCACCCTTTCGTGGGACTGCAGAAACAGGGAGAAGTGTTAGGAAAAGGCAGCTTTGACCCCCAAACTGCAGCATAACACCAAGCTTGGCTACTGATTGAGACAGGCAAGGGGATCAAACACCCAGGCAATTTGTAATGCAGGCTGGACTAACGACAGAGGAAACGCTCTGATGCAGGTCCCCCCCGGGGCTCCTCTTCAAGTAAAAATATGGCAAAATGAGCTCAGAAATATAAAAAAAGTTTATGCTCTTTGTTTAACACAGCAGTTCACAGGCTGGGGACACAGAACATATCCAGTGGGAGCCTGGAAGTTGCATGCCCAGCTCAGAGTGAGTCCCTTCTGCATTGCCCAGAAGATGCTGCTGTCTCCTCTGTCAGCACCCAGGACCAGGCAAGTCCTGCTCTTCCCAGCCCTTGGGGTCCATCCCAGCCCCGCAAGAGGGGCACAGTCCCAGGAAGGAGCAAGTTCAACGTGCGTTACACATACTGGGGACACAATTGCTACAGAAAATTAAGATCTAGATCAGGTCTAACAGGCTCAAGAAGCCCTGACTTAACAGAAACATCAGGAGAGGAAGAGCTGTGCACTTTTTTGGGGCCTAAGGAATGTAAAATGGAGGACAGATGGTGTAAAGCCATGGCTATAGTCATAATTGAAAACAGCCAATATAATTAAACCTCCAGATTAAAACTTACAGATTTTATTGTTTGTTTGCTCTTCTCCCAACGACTGACTGCTTTGGGGGGTTAACTGCTAAATCCAATAGATTTGTTTTCCAAAATCCAATGTAGCTTCTACAGCTCCCTCAGTGTATTCCAGTAACCAAGAGCTAAACTGCACACTACATATTTAACACTTCAAGAATTTATACTCAGATTCTCTGTGAAGAGCAGTTACACACAGTATACTGCTTATGAGCTTACATTTCCTTGAGGTTTGTGCCAGTTGAATGAGATAGACAGAATTCAATTAGAATCCTCAATAGCAGCATTTCAAGGAGTCACTATGCTGCAATAAAATGCTCTCCTCTGATGTGCATGCGAAGTTTTAGAGAATTACTTTACAACTGATGAACTAAAGCCACTACCTGTATCTTATCAGCAAGAAACATGGCAAGTAGTTGTTCTAGAAACATAAATACACTATAGAAGTGGATGGAAATATTCCCATAAGATGAGATGATGAGAGTGTCAAAGCATCCAGATGGCCAGATCAGTTTCCTCCAGTGCAATCCTCCTAAATTTCACCCATCTAGAGTCACAAGCTCTTTGCATCTTGGATAAACCCAAACCTTTACAGCTTCCCAAACAGCTGGAAGGGCAACGCCTCTTTCCTTCCCCTGGGTCCCAGGAAACACCAGCAGCCCACCCCATTCTCTGGCTGGCTCCTACCTGCTGAGCTCGCAGCAGTGCGGTCCTCCTGTACATGTAATCCTCTGATTTGATCACGTACACCATCTTATAGGAGTTCAGCTTGAATTTACACTCCATCTTGTCCAGGTTCTCCAGATTCTCCATGGACTTCTTACTGTTCCCCTCCTTCCCTTCCTTCTCCTGCTGCTCCCGACCACGCTGACACTTGCGGATCCGCCTGAGATTCCTGCAAACCAGAGAATTCCTCTTGGAATTAGCACCCACTCGTGGCACTGCACAGCTGGGTGTAGCTCAGCTTAGGTGGTGGATCTCAAGGCCAGGTTGGACAAGGCTTGGAACAACCTGATCTAGTGGGAGGTGTCTCTGCACACAGCAGGGGATGGAATGAGATGAGCTTGAAGGGCCTTTCCCAGCACAGCCTGGCCACTCACCTGGGCAGGAAGACGGGTTTCTGGGCCAGGTGCTCGCGGAGTTCAGGGGAGGTAGAATCAGAGTTGACGTACCGCTCCACGTAGTCGGACCAGCGCTGGAAGCAAGCACAGGGCACACATCAGCCACTGCCCTCCCACCAAACAACGGGCGAGGGCTGAGGAGGCTAAGCTAGAAGTCATGCAGAACAACACAACATCCCTTCTGAAGGCTCTGTGCATCTTATGGCCAAACAGGCAGCTACAACGGTTCTTTTTGTTTTTTCTAATACAAAATAAACCAAGGATTGGCCTGTTCACATCACTTTATGGCACATCCTTGATGTTTCTTTGTCTTGTGTTAACAGACCACGACTCAGCTGGACACTCTGATCCAAGGCAACCTTGACCATGACAGTGAACTCTCTGGACAAGCTGCCCTTACCTCTGCTTCCACAGGGTCATCTGAGTTTTCCTCTTCTGTGTCCAGCAGCTCAATGGTTAACTGAACTTGACCTCTGCTCTGAATGAACATCAGCTACAAAGAAAAAGCAGAAGGAACTTCAGCAAGAGGAGGTTTGAAATAGAAACAAACACCTTCACTTCTCACTGGGGCAAAGGGACAATGAAGCAAGTTGGCAGTTTTGGGGGATTCTTGAGTGCCCAAAGTAAGTTTGAGAGCATGGGAAGAGATCCTATACACTCAGGTTTTTATCCAAAGTACTTCTCTGGCTCAGAAAGGGCCTGACCACTTCCTGCCTCTTCAGCAAAGGAAGTATGGATTTGATTAGCACACGTTTATTAGCAATGTAGGCAGGCAGCAGTGATTTAATGCCCAGTCGATAGTGGCAGATGTCCCAACAACCGAGAAAATTGAGACACCAGAGAAACAGGAGAGTTTGAGCTAACAAATCAAAAGCAGTGGCAGCCAACCAGTCAGTATGATACAGCCCAAAGCTGCTGTGAAGCACTGGGGATATTCATTGCTGTTCCAGGAAATATACTCCTCCTTGAAACTTCATTTCTGAGGGGCCCTTACAGAAGCATTAATCTATGTTCCAAAAGCTGGCAACACGTGCGCCGGTTTTGGCTGGGATGGAGTTAATCTTCTTCATTTTTGGTTGCCTAAACAAGGCTCTTTTTTAAAGGACCAGTGCCTCTCCCTTCTGAGGCATCCCCTCAGCTCCTGCTGGTTTTACACTGTGGCTCAGAGCTGGCTTTACCTTGAAGCAGTTCTCCTCGGACATGAGCTGCTCGGCTTTGCGCTGGTAGGCGGCCTCCAGGAGCGTGCGGGAGGACTGGGACGCCAGGAGCCCTCCTGTGGCTCCATTGCTGTTCTCTGACAGGTACAGGTCTGTCACCTGCACACAGATCTCATCACTCACGATGTGCTGGAGCTGCAAACAGGAGCAATGGGGGAAGGGGTTTGTCAGGGAGGCTGCTACACCCCCATCAGAACAGAATAAAGTAAGGGACAATGGGACTGAGCTCAAGCAAAAAAAATCCCTTTCTTTCTTCCACTTGATGATGAAGATCTCTGCTACTATGTGAAAAACCTACAATATCTATAGAAAAATTAGCAGGTGGCAAAGCACAGCTACTCAGAGAAAAACTACACACAGAGAACATTCTGATCAGCAGCAGGGGAGGAAGGGCCAGAGCTCCGTGACACAGTGTGTCCTCTCCTCACCAAGGGGCTGCTGCTGTGTCTGAGGAGAGGGGTGGGAGGTTTAAGATCAAATCCATATTTTGTGTAAGTTTAAAAATCAAAAGTCTTCCAACTGTCTTCTAAATTCAGTTAATCTCTGGACTGAAGGGTTTCTGAAAAGCAGCTCTGCCCTTCTGAAAAAGGAAAGCCCTTTCAAGCTATTTCACTTCCAGCCCCTTGTGTCTGTTTTTGTTCTTTATGCTACAAAAAGACTAAGAATTTTTCCTTTGCTCACACATTCTTCCTACCAACCCAATAAAAGGACTGGAGTTTAACAGCCAAAATGAGCTACTCCAGCAGCCAGATAAAAGAGACAAAAGGTTTTTAGAAAAAGTGTGCACTCCTACAGCACTGATGGAAAGGAAAGAAACTATTTAGATGTAATTTCCTTTTTTTTTTTTTTCAACACTAAAGCAAGATTAGCTCTGGACATGCTTTGAATACTTACATCCTAAAAGATCTGGAAAACAATGAGAACTTTGTAGAGGATATTCTCAATAATTCAAACAGATCAGAAATAAATTTCTATAATTTCTCTACTATGAGGCTTAGAGAGCTGGGTGAAGAAACACTGAATTTACCTTCTTACCCCTGAAATTCCCCATGTGGGCATACACCACAGCCTCCAACACGAGCCTGGGTTCTCACTGCAGCAAACAACCTGCCTGCTTTCTCTGCCCTGCCCCACCCAGCCCCCAGGCCCTGCTGGCAGCCACCTGTCGGACGATGCTCTGGATCAGCTTGTCCATGGTGAAGGCGATGTAGGCGTGGATGGTGAACATCTCGCGCAGCGAGTCCTCGTACTGCGACGAGTCCATGTTCCCGTCCAGGAGGTTGCGCACCATGTCCAGGAAGGCTGGGTAATAATCCTCAACATCAATGTCCACTGCAGCAGGAGAGAAGGGGAGAGAGAGATGGGCACATCACCCCCAGGAAAGGTTGCTGTGAGTTTTGGTCCTCAGGTGACCCACATAAGCTGAAGAGTTAGTTAAACTTGTCCTTTATGGACACAAATCTTTGTACATAAAATTATACCTTTTAAGGCCACAGGTATTTTCATAATCTCTTGCTTTCTAGCTCTAGCCTCCTCCATGAACTTTTTATTTCTGAAAGGTTTTACTCAGGGAACTTGAGGATATACAATGTACAATGACAGCTCTTATGAAATAACTGTGTATATTATCCTTCTGCTAGTCCAAATCCCATGTTCTCTACCATCTTCCCATCTCTCCATAAAGAGAGCCCATTTTAATGGGTCACTGCTATCACGTGCCTGAAGATGCCACACACTCTGTAACCACACTACAAACAGAAACACCATTTCCCCCCCAGCCTCCCAGCAGAAATCACTCACTGGGCTCCTTCAGTCGCAGCTGGATGGCAGGACTGTCACTCTTGTCTCGCTTTATGCCCAGCACTTCCCTCTCCCACTCCCGTTCCCGCGTCTCCTCCTCGATCTGCCGCTCGGCCTGGGTGCAGATCCGCAGCAGCCGCAAGCACAGGATCTGGTGCAGCCTCATGAAGATATACCAGTTGCTGTTCACGTAGAAGAGGTTGTAGACCTCATCCATGCCCCGCAGCTTCTGGGCTGTCGTGTTACTGAACATCAGCTTGGTTTTGGGAGGACTACCCCCAACACCGTTGTGCTTTTTTGCAGCCCCAGTAGCTTCATCCACATCCATTTCCTCTTCTTCTTCCTCTTCCACATCCGAGAGTTCACCTCGCTGAGCAAACAGCAGGTCTGGAATGAAGTGATACATGATCTGCTTGATTTTGTACTTGTCCTCTTTCTGGATTCCTGTCTGCCGCTTCACATGGTGGATGATGAGAGAGGCAGCATCTTCCAGGATCTGCTTGTCTTCATAGGCGAGTGAGAGGTGTGGGCCTGTGGGGACTCCAGCATTGTCTTCTGAAGCTTGTTCTTGCCTCTACAAAGAAGAAACAGCATAAAAATCAGCCTAAACAATCCCTTTCCACCACCCAAGAGCCTGCTAGAAAGCTCCACCAGTGGAACAGATTTTCTCCCTCATCAAGCTGTGAGGAACAGGAACTGAAACTGCACTAGCAAAGTACATGAGCTTGAGGCAAGGAAACTGTTGGCGACCATCTCACCTCATCATAGATACTTTCAATCTCATTGAGGAGACTCTTTGACCTTAGGACCTTGGTATCATTCTGCTTGAAGTTGATGCCCTGGTGGTCCAAAGATTTCAGGTAATACTTCTCATTCTGCTCTCGCCAGACTTTATTAAATCCTCTCTGGGCTTCTCTCCACTCTTCCTCTTTCATCTTTAACCTTGGATCAAGAAAACAAAGGTGAGCTAAGAGGTGAGCATATAAGAAAAGTCTTGGCCCGTGGTTCTTGGTGAGTGTTGACAAGAGCCGAACTCACAATGAAATGGGCATGGATCAAAGACATCCCACAGAAAGGAGCTTTCCAGAAGGTGCCTCCTGGACACACCCTTCTGGAGAAACCACTCTGTGTTTCTTTAACATTTAGGTTAAACCACACAGGAACAAAGCAGCCCCAAAGGAGGGAATAAAGGGACAGGGAAGGCACAAAAGCTGGCCCCGCTCTCTCAGAAATCCCCAGAAAATTTCACCTGTGGAAAAGGGGCAGCTTAGTTTGGACAACTGAACAAAGCATGGACACCTGAGTACCCTGGGAATGCACTTCTGAACCTTGACTCAGCATCCCAAGCAAAGCACCCCTGATTCAGTCCAAGAAGGGTAGGGAAACTGGGACCTTGCATGTATCCTGGGAAGGCTGCTCCACCCAGCTCCAGAACTCCAACACACAGGACCAGGAGTCCCACAGACATAAACCAACATGTGCTGCTTACACACCTCGACCAGTTGCTGCATCCACTCCCCTTTAACTGAGGAAGGGGAGGCTGACAACAGAAATATTCTTCAGGGAATCTGGGGATAGCAGAGACACCACAATCTGGGCATGTAGGCCCAAAGGATTTGGATAGGGATCACAGTTAGCCCTGGGACAACAATTCCCTTATCTTACACACAGTGCTGACACCAGGGAAGAAAAAGTTTAAGAGGAGACAAAAAAAGCTCTATATCCTTCCAGGTGAGCTGTAAGGATTTTGCTTCGGGAGGGCAATTCCCTCCAGGTGACTATTACGGAATACACCAACTGTCCAGAATAGAAATTAACCTTTTCGTTTCACAGAATAACAGAATCATGGAATGGTTTTGTTCAGAAGGGACCTTACAGATCATCTTGTTCCACCCCCTGCCATGGGCAGGGACACTTTCCACTGGACCATGCTGCCCCAAGCTTTGAACACTTCCAGGGGTGGGCCAGCCACAACCTTTTGGGGCAAATTTACAGCCTTGTGGAGGGCAGACTCCTTAGGGGCAGAAATTAGCCAAGCTTCCATAAGTTTTGACAGCATAGAGTGCATTACCCTTCGGAAGGGACCCTGGGGCGGGGTGCAGGGGCAGTCAGTACCTTTTCAGCACGATGGGAACAGCCACTGACGGGTTCTTGCGAAGGCCATCGATGATGTCAGCTGCTTTGTCAGCGTATATCCTCTGCAGAGCCTTGCGGTGGATCACCTCCGAGGTGCCCCCCAGGGTGTTGTCCAGCCGGAATTTGGCCTGCTCCTCCGCAGACAAGCGAGACAGCTTCTTCTGGATTGCCTCGAGAACGCGGATGGTTGCCAGGTTGGTCTCCAAGACAACATCCAGCTGGAGAGAACAGTGCATTAGCCGTAGCATTTGAATAGACAAAACATGATACTTCACCGAGGCAAACATTCAAGTGACACGAAACAAGAAGCTGCGCCTGTTTAACAAGGTGTACTCGAGCACTTTGGTGTTCAGCTGCTCTAAAATAATCCAATTACATTTCATCTGCTACCTAAATAATACTGTGGAAGAATTTAAAAGCTACCAGAATGATACTGTTTGGAAATTACATCTTCCAGCTGGGAACAGAACACAATTGACAGTTACTCTACTAAAGGACGTGCCAAATCTGTGCAGATTCAGGTAATTGCCCAGCTAACTTCCATTTCCAGTCAAAATGTCAGTCATTTAAAATCCTGAACATATTGCTTTGCAGATGATTACAGGAGAATGCATGCTCTCATGCACTACGTGGGCAGGAAGAACAGAAAAGATGCAACAATTCCATGCTGGCCATTCAACAGTTTCATGTGGAGCAGGTGAATGAAGAGGTCTACAGAAAAGGTGAAGGGCAGGGGTGGCAGCTTAGTGGTTATGCAGCCACTGCTTCTTGCATGAAGAGAAAACAAGCTTTTATGCCAAAAACAGGTGGCAGACACAATAAAAGATGCAGAACTAAAGGTATCATTACATCAAACTCATTAACTGTTCACAGAACGGTGCTTTCTGAGACAAGAACCAAGGAAAAGCAATTTACCTCAAAACGCTCATCCTCACACCTGTAGATGTGCTCTTCATATTGTGTCTTCTTGGAGCTCACAAATGTGGAATCTTCAGACCAGGATGGGAAAGAGACCCAGGTGTCATTCAAAACCTTTGAGGGAAACAGATCGAACAAGAGTCATGGTTAGTGTGCAAGGGGATCACACCTGCCCAGCTTCAAGAGCAGTCTTCTGATGGGATAATCTAATTCCCAGCTGGATAAAGTGTGTGCCCCTTCCGAAGCCCAGCTTTCACAGGGCAACACCAAACAGCCAGAACCCAAACAGCCAGGCAGCCTGAAAAGTTCATAGGCTGGAGATGTGAGGAAAAACCTTGCGGGAGAAGAGGAAAATAAAGGTGAAAGGAGCTTTTTCTGCTTCTTTGGATTAGTCAGCTGCAACCAGCTGGTTCCCAATGTGTGATTTACCATCAACACTGTATAGTCACCACAGCAGCCCTGACTGTTAGACAGGACACAGCTGCTGCCTCCAAATAAGGCTAATGGAAGTACAAAACCATACCCCACTATCACCTTTCCTGACAAAACAGCTCAGCACCTGCAGCTTTCAATATAGGAGCAGAACATTAAAAAGCCAACAAACAAACAAAAAAAACCAAAACAAACAACAACCTCAAAGAGACCAAAGGCAAAGAAACAATGATTTTGGCAGGCAGTCTTGAAAGCCAGGTCCAGTTTTCATACACCCAAAGCCTGAACAACTAAGTCATTAGATTCTCACAGGGAGAAAAGTTTGTAACTGCATCAACACAAGAAGCTTCTGAGAGACATGTCAAGACATGGATTAAAAATTCAGGAGAAAGATGCACCTGAGGGAATACATGGGAGAATCTGTCTAGAGAGAACATGATTTTCCTTTTAAAGCTGGCCTGGAGACAACTCTGAAAGCAGGCTAAGTAAGAATTTGGGTAAAAAGGTATCCTGAATTACATACTACCTTGTAAAGGATCTCTGAGATCACATTAAGACCACACAGAAAACCAGTTCTGTCATCTTCTACTTAAGTTTGCAATCTTAACGTTCCTTTCACATAACACATGGTAAATAAGATGCAGGAGCAGTGGGTATGTCAGTAATTAACCACCATAACTATTCATTAGGTTTTTCTCCAGCTGCCCCCCAACACTCTATGCAAACCATTCACAAATGCTGCTAGATGGAGAAGAGCTGATGCCAACCATCAAAGCCACGTGGGTAGCACAACTTCCAGCCAGCTTCCAGCATAACCCAGTTCCTAGACTGACACCTCACCCTGTGCAATAGCTTCTGGATATGATCCAGATGTTTACAGGAGTGCCACCAGGAATTCCTTGGGTGTGCTCCCCTCGGGCTGCCACACGCGCCGTGGTGATCCCGAGCCCGGATGCTGTGCCCACACATGCCTGGGTGCAGGAGCAGCATGGATCAGTGCTGGGCAGGCAGCTGCCTGGCCCCAGCTCCATGTTCACCACCACCAGATGTGCCCTAACAACCCCAGGAACCTTTCCAAAACAGGCATACAAACTAAAGCCCCCATTCTGCTCTGTTTTGCTCGCTTTTGCTCCAATGCTTTACAAAGGCTGGGAAGAGCCTTCCTCTGTGGCACAGCCCCTGCCTTACCTCTTTACACAGTGGAGTCCTCCCCGTGCACTTGGGCTGCTGGTAGCTCTTGGGCAAGGCTCGGTAGCTGGAGCCCAGCCTCTTGCAGGAGGCATAGTCAATCTCCATGGCAATCCCCTCAGTAGCCCGTTCCTTTGGATACGTCTCCATGTGAACAGACTCTTTATATCCCAGAAAGTTTTTAAACCAAGTGAACAGTTCTGGGAATTTCCTAAAATAAAAGGAATGAAGTGATAAATGAGCTAAACAGAACACAAACAGTACTGAGCTGCGATGCTAGAACTGATTACTACAGACAAGCCTCTAAATTATCAATCTGGTGAGAGGACTCTCTCTGCTCAACCCCACTCCCACAGAGCCTGGCCAAATGGGAAGCAAGCACCTGTTGTTATTCAGGTGGAGGATTGCACTCTTGGTGCAACTAAGGTGCTTTAGCATTAGTGACCAGCAAGGAGCAGCTGTCAAAGCTTTTGCTACAGGAAGAGCACTCGTGGCACCTGGGTCTCCCCAAACTACCCTGGTAGTGAACTCAGGCAAGATTCCTCGTTGTTTGCCAATGGTTTGAACCTTAAACCAGATCCTTCCTTTCCAGAGGCAGCAAGAAGAAATCAAAATGCAATTCTGTAACTACACAAAAGGTTTCAGTGCCAAGCAATTACTTCAACCAGATTTCACAGAGCAGCATAAATCATGAAGAAACCTTTGCCTACAAGGCCCAAGTTTTCCTGTTTGCAGAATGTTCTGAAAAATTTATTAGTCTAAAATACAGCATTTGCTCATGTCCTCTTATTTCATGCAAAGCTCCAGCAACAGGATGAACTGAACCTGTTACTAATTGAATCACTAGTTATTCATTGCTTTATCTTTTGCCATATAATGAAAATGTCCAACTCCAGAATAAAAAAAACCTGTATTTCTTTCTCTATAGCACAGACAGTAGATGGGAAAAGTAAAGATTTTTCTTGTCAAATATTGCACCTTTTCTACCTATTGCACCTTTTGTAACGCCTGACTAATTCCAGTGGAGCTACAGAGTGAGTGGAAGCTCCTTAGGGCAGTTTCTCTGCACAGTAGCTACTGTAATGGGGTCCTGAACCCAATTTATGTTGCTACTGCCTTCTCCCTTGGAACCAGCAATTCAGTGTCCAGGCAAAAGAAACATTAATCCTGCTGCCCAAAGTTGATGAGAGGATATCTGTTGGTTTTAACCAATTAATAGAGCTGTTCTGTACACTGCTGACAGTCATGGAAGTTGTAAATTCCTATTTAAAGTACAGAGTTCCTTAACATTTTTGGCTTTGTGACAGAATTCAGCTGCTTTTTGGAAACTTTAGTGAGTTTATATCAGCACTCTGCTTTTTTGGGGGACATTTCCTGTGTAATTAAGACAGTTGATCTTTTCTCAAATGACATAACCCATAATTCCAGAGCAAGAAACTGCAATAAGAGGCTGCCAATAATTTTATTTGCCCTACTGCAAAGGGAAGGCACACAGCAAGAAACACCTGTACTGCTCCTGCATGCTGCCTGTCAGGACACAGCTGGGAATCTCTCTGTAATAAGGAATAGGAAAGGGCAGTGCAGAAGACCATGATGGTGTTTCTTTCATGGCTCCACAAGAGAAATAGAGCAGGAAAGGGGCTGCACTTACCCCAGGAATGGAGAGACCAGCTGCACAAGCTCAGCCCGGGAGATCACCTCCTGGTTGAAAATCACCAGGCAGCGCAGGAAGTTTTCGTACGCCTCTGTGCTACGCAGAGCTTTGCGGACCTGACCCAGAGGAGAGAAGAGAAGAGGAGCTGTCAGGGTGAGACTAAGCAGGGAGAGGTCCAGGAGAGCTGGATTTGACACTGTGTTTCCCACTGAGGCACATAAATCTTTGAGCTGAACAGAGAGAATGTGCCATGTACAGAGGGCCAGACAAACTGGCACTGATGGGAGCCACCCCACGCTGGCATCCCCTGCAGTGTCAGCACTGGGGCATTACTCTAAGAAAGGAGCTGCAAGTAAAGAACTAAATCCTTCAAAGAAACCTGTAGCAGCTGGATTACAAAACACTGGAATCATGGACAACATCAGCTGTAACTGCAGCACCACAAACCCAGGGCTGCTTTTAAACTCCAGGGAGTATTTCAAATAGGGAGTGGGGGTATGAGACCCATGCCCTGGGTAACACCTCTCCAGCCTGTGCCTGCTTCCAGCTATAACCCCAATCTTCACAGAATGAGGAAGCCAAACTATTCATCCCACCTACTTTTCCCACAAGAATAGCTGGATCTACACATCAGACTGAGAGCTATCATTGTTAAGTTATTCATCATTCTGGTTATAATTCCACAGCAGGGATTTCTAGGTTTACTCACGTTAACACCTACACATCCTTCAACCAATAAATTGGTTCCCAGTTATCATTAGCTGGGTCCCATTATGCTGCAGAATTCACCAGATCAGCAGGGAGCAACCAAGACTGTCATCAGTGTGCAAATATTGCTTAAAAGATGATTTTAAGTTCATCCCATGCTCCCCTCTGAGCTATAAGGCACTGTATGGACATCTCAGAGCAGACACCAAGGTACCACTTGGAAACATCCCATATCTCCTTCACTTGATCTGTGTGTTAAAGCAGCAACAGGTAACAACTGTGCAATTAATTAGATTAATCTCTGAGGGGAAATTAAAAAAAAAACAAACCAGCCCAATGTAAATATGAATCAGGTGCTTTGTAAACTGAGCTCCCCCACTGCAGCCAGCTGGCTGTAGATGGGTACAAGCTGTGCCAACACAGCAAGACCCGCCACGCACATCATCAGCTGTATGGGGATCTTATAAAGGGGAAAAACATTTGAAGTGTGGGTTACAGGAAAAAATTCCCATTCCCTCAAAGAAATCACAGCAGCAGCAGATGGAAAGCTGGAGAAGAAGCTTTGGGGAAAAAGCATGTGTAAAAAATATAAAAAATTAAAAAAAAATTCAATATATCTGACTTGGAGGTCACAGGATACATCTGAGGTCAAGCTAAGAAATGTTATCAAAGTGGTGTAAATCTCACACACTTCACTGTGATAAAAATCCAGATGTGTATACAGGAAGGACATACATCAAGGACATGCAACATCTGCCTCCTGCCTCTCACCTTCTCGAAGAAGAGAGATTCTGTCCCCACACCATGTTTGCTGGCTTCTGCCAAAGACTGGTCTTTCAAACCAAGCAGCTTTGGTTTCTTCTGTTATCAAAAAAAAAAAAAAAAAAAAAGAAAGGCAATGAAAAATAAAAGGGGTGTTCAGCAAGTTGGGATAATTTGATTATCTATCACACATGAATGCCAGCTCCCCGACGACACCATGTGTTTCCCATTAAAGGAAAGGTGGCCTTTCTGGAGGAAAAGTCTGCTAAAGCATGTGCTACAAGTTGATTTACTGAATGTTAGTAAGTAGCATGCCACTCCAAATATTTGTAATACATTGTTTCACCCTTTCCTGTAACTACCTGATTGTTTCAATCACACTACAGCATATCTTACTTTGATTACTAGTTTGGAAAACTGCCAGAATAAATGATTTTCCTATCATTCATCCAGTTCTGCAAGTCTTACACCTCCCCAGAATGACAATTTTTTTCTCTCTTGCATTCTACTGCAAGATGCTTTATTTTCCCCACCCTCAGAAGGGCTGAAAGTTGCCTCCAAAACGTGCTTCATTTGGTGCCCTCGATTTGAAGAGGAGGAGAAAGGGCTTAAATGGAGAAAGGAGACTTAAATGGTACAATTATGCCTGCTAATGCTTGTCATGACAAAAGAAGATATACTGGCTTCAAAAAAAGCAGGCAAATTTATCTCTCATGCACAAACTCGAGGCCACCTGGCCACAGGACAATTTTTGTTGCACTACAAAGCCTTGCTGCTCTCACAAATCATGCGTCATTTGAAAAGGGCAAACTGCTGAGAGAATAATCATTTATCATTGTATTAAAGGCTTTATCACAGGAAAAATGAGCAAACATGATTCTACTGCATCTGCTCCAAGTTCTACTACAACAAAGCTTTCAGTCACACCTTTTCAGCTCATCTTTTCCTACGTGCCTTAGTAACATTTGCTACAAATATTGGGCCAATTTATTGTGTGGCATGACTGAGACTTTTGTCTCCACACTCCGTAACTCCCTCTCATTAAACACTGCTAATAAAACTACATCGTTATTAGAAAGTGATGAAAACTCTGTTTCCTCAAGCCATTAAAGTAACTATATCCCACCCTCAGGAACAGACACCACCATCAGTTTGCAAAAATCAGAGGCAAAGACTTGCGCTTGGAAACAAGGGCTTCTGAAAGGTTAAAAGACAAACACTATTTTCCATGTTCTCTAGCTGCAGCCCAGTCACAAAAATCAGAAGGACTTGGAAAACACATCCTGCTCTGCCCCAGCCTCCTGGGACAAACAGGGCTCTGAAGGAGCAGCACAGGCTCTCACCTTCACCGGAGGGGTTGCTCCAGTGCCCGAGTGCCGTCGGATCTGGCAGCCATTCTGGTTGGGTCTCTGCTGCTTGTTGTTGAGCTGTGGCTTCTTCACTGTGCCCCCGTGGTCATTCCTGACCGATTCCACTTTCTCTGCAGTTGTCTTACTTAACAGCTTGGTCAGAGACAAACCCATAAGACCATTAGGGCTACATTCCACACAAAATGTCACTGAATGGGCTGGGTTGGAAGGGACCTTTAAGATAATTCAGTTTCAATGCCATGCCACAGTCAGGGACACCTTTCACTGTTCCAAGTTGCTCAGAGTTCCATTCAACCTGCCCTTGAACACCTCCAGGGACAGGACAGCCACAGCTTCCCAGGGTAGCCTGTGGCACTGTCTCATCACCCTCACAGGGAAGAATTTTCTTCTAGTATGTCATCTAAACCTAGTCTCCATTTGAAGCCATTCCCCCCTGTCCTGTCACTCCATGCACCATAAAGAGTCTCTCTCCATCTTTCTTTGAGGCTCTCTTCAGATACTGGAAGGCCACCATTAGGTGACCCCCGAGCCTTCTCTTTTCCATGCAACAATCCTAATTCTCTCAGCCTTTCCTCACAGGAGATGTGCTTCATCCCTCTGATGATCTTGGTGACCTCCTCTGGACTTGCTCTGACAGATCCACATCCTTCCTGTGCTGGGGACCCCAAAGCTGGATGCAGCAGTCCACAGGAGTCTGCTGCTCTTCCTAGCTCTAGATGATCAATAGATTTTACTGCAGTTACAGTACTAATTTAGATCAACCCTTTCAGGTAAAGGAATTGCATTTAAAATAAGTTATTTAAGAGACAAGTTGTAGCCAGAATACACAGTCTACCCCTCTGACCTCCTTCCTACACCCCAGGAAAATTACAGCAAAAGCCCATTTTTCTGAACACTGGCTTCATACATAACAGTCTGCACTAGGTATTTCATCCCATCTCCAAAGGTACTCACCACAGAGCTGTTGGCATCAGGCAGGAATTGCCCAAATTCTGAGAGTAGATCCTCCTGGTTCTTGAAGAGACGAGCCACCTGGGCATAGACCTCCTGCTCTGTCAGAGCTGGTGTGTAGTTCCCTCCTGCCTCCTTGGCATTACGCTGCTCTTTCTGCCAGAGGAAAGAGGAGAAGTGTTAGAAGAAAGGACGCACAAACTTTTATTCAAGTGACAAAGAAAAAACAAACAAACTTCCAGCGATAGAAATTATGAAATAGCAAAGGTCTGAGCTTCTTACGTAAAACATCATACTATATTAAGATATGACTCTCATATATTCTAAATATCTATACTTTTATATACTATAAATACATCCTAAATGCCCAATGGGCCCTGAACCGCAAGACACTGACCAATAAAGTGGGTTTTTTGCTTTTAACATAGAGCTACGGCCACCTTGCCTCATCCTGACACATGCCCATAGAAAAATACCAAATCCAGTTTTTAAACAAGCATTTTAGACACATCCAAACAAAAATGATGGATTGAGATCTATTACTTCATACGGCTATGTTATCTCTTTAATTTACCAGACTTCTGGTTAATTAAAGAGAATTCAAGACCAGGCCAGACAGGGCTTGGAGCAACCTGACCTGGGAGGTGCTCATGTCCATGGCAGAGGGTTGGACTAGATGATCTTTAAGACCCCTTCCAATCCAAACCAGTCTATGATAATCTGCTGGCCACTGCTAGTACAGCAGAAGTACCAAATGCAAGTTTTGGACACCACCCCCAAAGCAAAGCAAGAGAAATAATCATACATAGACACAAAGCCACGTTTCCAACACTCACCTGATACGTATGGAGAATCTCCAGGAAGGCTTTGTAGATGTCTGGCTGTCCCTGGAACCGATTTTTGATCTTGTTGACATAGTTGATGGCGTGGTTAAACTCCACGGGCTGATTGTTCTGCAGGGACGGTGTGGTGCCCAGAGAGATTGTCACAGGCGTGTGCGGCTGGACCGGCGGCGAGCGCGGCGACGCGTACGGCGGGATCGGGGGCGTCTGCTGGCTGGCAGGAGCATGAGCCTGCAACTGCGATGGCTGAGGAGAACACAGGCTGTGTTAGGAAGCATCAGATCCCCTCATGGTCGGGATAAAAGCACTTTTAATCCACTTAGGGATAAATAAATAAATATTTAGTGGGCCAGCAGGGACTAATCCGCATCACGGAGACAAAATGCCATGTTGTCATTAAGCAGTTGTTATTAAGATGATTTTCCTTGCTAATTGCTTTGGACTGAAAACTGACAAGAGACACAGACTACCGCAAAAACTTAACAGAGCCAAAATGCATAGGTATGGCTGGCTCCAACACTGCAAATCACTTTGGCACTAGTGAACAATTGTGGGATGTATGAAGGTAATAGCAAGGGAAAACCTGAGTTTCTCGAGACAAAAAGCAGGCAGTGAGTAATTATTTTGAATACTCTCAATGGACGTTGAACAGCCAGGTGAAAATTTAGTTTTGAGGTGGCAATTAGAAATGGAAGTATTTATTCCCCTCACATTCTACATTTCAAAACTTGTACTACATAGAGTTTTCAGGACTGAGAATGTAAATAACTGTTTTAGGATGGCCAGAAATATCCTGTTACAAGGTCCTGCCTTGCTCAGCTACAGCTTTACCTGCCTGGTAGGGACATTTTACCTCATTGTCTAGCCTGTCCCTCAGGTTCATTTTAAAGTTTCAGCAAGGGTAGTTCAACATTTTGCAGGTTTGACAGGGAGAAAACCATTTATCCCATGGTATTCAGAAGAAGACTGCTACATCTTTACATAAGAGCATGTACTTCTTCAGAAAAAATCCCTGAAATCTGGCACAGGCAAGTTCATTCTGGAATGATCTGCAGCATCCAGTTTGGTGACTCTTTTAGCAAATCATTCAGCATGTTTTTGTTTGCCATTTCTGAGCATGAAGTTGCATGTCCCAACAATGTTTGTCCAGATATCAGCTAACTGCTGCATTTTAAATCCTGCTGCTTTTCAACTAAATGTTACCTTTTCCTTTAGCTTTTCCATGCAATTGCTATCTAACAGTTTAGGGTTTAACAGTTTAACCCTTGAAACTTTGGAGAGTCCCTCCCTAAGGCTCTGAAATATTTTCACACTTTGAGTATAAAATACACAAAATTTGATCTGGAGTAATCTACTTGAATAACTATTATCCTGTTCTGTTTCACATAAAATACATCTTTTGGACAGTAGCATCTGGTTTATATCTAAGCCAGAGCCAAATTTTCTTTGTTACTAAAAGATCTCTGTTTTGGGCACACACAAGCAACACCAACAGGCAACATCATGGTCATCCTGCTAAACTCTTGCACTTTAGATGTTGCCAATAACTCCTGAACCCTTCCAGCTGACAGCTGAACCAGACCCCTCCACAAAAACCATTCAATCTGAAAACAAGACTTCAAGCAATGCAGAAGCCACCAAATAACAAATGAAGATTTCCTAAAGGCTTCATTGCCTCAAGCATTTGAAACGATACACACACTTTCAAACCAAAGAGAACATCTTTACCACAACCTCTGTTTTGTGGGGAAATTTCTTGGGACTTTAGGTCTAAGACAATATACACAAAAACAGGCAGATAGCGTGTGCCCAGTGCTTTAACTAGAAACCTTTTCCCCAGGGTTGCTGGATCACTTCTTGAATAATGTGTGTGCCAGTTACCAGATGCTCTGAGTGTCTTTCAGTTCCCCACTGCCAGTAACAAGGCTTTTCCAAACTCTTAATGTTTTGGAAAGCTTATTTGAATTGCTGTCAAATTAACTATGACTGCATCTTCAAGTTTGAAAATGAGAAACTAATCCAGCAACAGAAGGGAAACACATGAAGGTTCACAAATACTGTGGGAAAGCAGCGTGGAAGTTAATTTTTCACTCTCTAGCTCCACACCAGCTTCAACTGGAGGCAGGAGGATCCCTGTGCTCTTAGTGCAGGTCACCCAAAGCCTCTCACCTTGCTGATTTTGGCAGGTGTGGGCTGTGGTGCTGGCTGTGCTGGTGTCGGGGTTGACTGCGCCGAAGGCTGCGATGGATGCGGCGGCTGCGGCTGCGGCTGGGGCTGCAGCCCGTGGGTGGGGATCTGGTGAACCTGCCCCGGGGTGGTCACGTTCACCATGTCATTGGTCTGCACCTCAATCTTGTAGCCAGGTGGCAGGAAGGTGTTGAAGCCCATGATCAAGTCTGGGTGGCCCTTGAAGAGCTGCGACACACGGCTGATCACCCCCGGAGTGTCGATGCTGAGGAAGGAATAAGATCACAATGTCACTGTCCTCTGGCACCTTGCAGTGGGACAAGGTTCTCCACACAGCAATCTTCCAGTGGATTTTTTCCCTTATCACCTCTAACCTATGAAACACTGCAAAACTGAGTCCTATAAACAGACTGCTGAACTCAAGAGTGACATTAGCATTATTTTATCAGCCCAGACAGAGTTTTATATCCATGAGATCCAGTCCCAAGTCTGACCATTATTAATGGGCAGACAACCAGACAGCTAGATGAATCAGCTGTCAAGGCTGAACTTGTGAACTTCCACTCTAAGCAGAGATTTAGTATAAATGAAGGGATGCATTTCATTTTCAGAAAATAAAGCACATAACTGCTTTTACATCATTGTCCAGGTGTGTTATGCTGTTTACAAAGGACAGAATTCAGCTCCTGCCCTGTGCTCCCATGTCCACCCACACCCTTTCTAACTCGGAAAGAAGCAAAATACAGCTTATTACCTTTGAGATTTAAATTCCTTCATTATATCCAAGAAGTCATTGTAGACCTGTGGCTGACTACCAAACTGTAGCTTCACCTGGTCAAGGTAAGACAATGCATCCTCCACCTGGAGACAGACCAGACAGATCATATTAGCAGAGGAGATTTGATTTCACCTCCCATTGTTCTGTAAAACACCCATCATTTGAAAACAAAGCTGTTAGCCCTGAGCCTGGGCAGGGAATTAAGGAGAAAAAAAAAAGCTCATGAGCCTGGTTTGTGTACTACCAGCACTGTTTGAATAAGAGGTACACAATCCCCACTCCTGGTGCACAAGATAAAACTGTACTAAAAAAAAATACAAAAAGGAAAAAAAAAAAGTATCACAGATCAGTAGAATTACTCAGAATTTAAAAAAACCAACAAAACCCAACACACTCCAAATCCACCATCACTGAAGTGACTGCTAGGATAAACAGAACTAGACTGAGTATTTTTCCTGCATTCATGTGTGGAAATTATTATGGAAGGCTAAGAATAAGCAGAAAGTGGAAATGACATATTCAGTGTAGTAGATGTCTGCCAGGTACACGCTTGCACTTCTCTCAAAAAGCCAGACATTTCAGTTCAACATAGAAGGGCTTTGAAAATGGCAACTGTAGGCGGTAAATTGTTTTACACCTCAAACAGTATGAGGTTCACGATTCGTGTACCAACAGCCAATTTTCAGAGGTACTGGAAGAGCAGCCACAGCCTAAAGTGAGAGCTCTGGGTCCCTGTGCCTCCAGCAGCCTGGGCATGCACTCAGCAGCTGCAGGAGCCACACACCACACATGGGACCTCTCTTTTGTCTGAAATTAAACAACAGCAACAGAAGAAAGACTCATGTATAGCCCCAATCTTGCACCAGCAAAGGATTCTCCATGGATTTCACTGTGAGGAAGAAGCACTCTTTTTGAAACGGGTTTTCAGATGTTTGTAGAAATGAAGTTTCCCACATTCAATAAAAGGAAAGGGCAGTGGTTTCCACCAAAACTGGAAAAGACTCACACCGTATCTGGAAGAAGCTGAAACAAGCATCAATTTGTATGTATGCGCTTTCTCCAAATGTAGCAACTTAAAAGGGTTATTTTTGGTGGACTTTTCTCTTTGTTTAAGGGTTTTACAGCACATAATCTGAGAATAGAGCCTTCCTTACTCCCAAATTACTCCCACACAACCACCCACATATGCCATGTGTTCAGAAAAGCACCAAATGTTTTGGTAATTTAACCCATTCATCCAAATACTCTAAGCAATACATTCCTCCTTTCCCTCCCTGTCACAAATCTTTTCCTGACCAGTCCAATTTCTTTTGATTATGGTTATGTGAAGCAACAGGACTTCAGCAGAAACAGAAGTCCATTTCTGAATTCAACAGACTCGCAAACACAAGAAGCATCAGGGAGGGAATGAAAAGAAAAATGGATGGAAGAAGGGACCTGGCTAGAGAAGGAATTTCGGGAGAGGATGGTTGACATCAGGCAGCTGCCGCCGTTACCTTGAGCCTCTGGAACTGCTGCTGGCCCTGCACGGGCACGGCGGGGGGCGTGGGGTGCGTGTGGCTCTGCACCACCTGGCTGCCGTGGGGCTGCACGGGCGCGGGGTGGTGGTGGCCGCTGTGCACCGCGGCGATGGCCGGCCCGTGGCCGCCCGAGCTCTGCGGCACGGCCGACACCTGCCAAGGCAAACAGCACGTCAGCCACGGCCTCGTGGCAGAGAGCAGAGAGCATCCCTGGCTCCCCAGACACAGAATACAGTCAAGGAAGCAGAACACAGCTGGTTTGAGCTTTAACCACAACAGCTAACAACTTTACTCAACCAATTCCAGACAACTCTCATCCCATCCTCCAAATACAGGAAAGCCCTCCCTGCAGATACATTCCAAACACAGGTTGTCTCCAGCCTGCACGCTCACTGGCTGTCCAGTATGTCCTCTGACATAAGGACCTGGAAAAGGAGGGTAAAATGGAATTTTTAATCTGGCAAGAGTCAAGGTTCTCTCCTCTCCCTACATGTGACAAGTAATAATATGAATTAATGAATCTACGTTCTTGGTAATTCAGTTTGGGTACTGAAAGTCAAATTGTGGCTCTCTGGCATCAGCAGGCTCAGGGGAAAACCCAGCTTGGAATTTCCCCTAGAAAACTAGGGAAAGAAAAGAAAGCATGCACTTTTGGGACTTCTTCATACCGTAAACCAGGAAAGTTTCAAACTAGAAAATCATTTTCACCAATCCAGTTTTCCATTCAAGCCTATTTTAGATGGGACATACTTAATTTAATCCTCATGAACAAAATAAGGTTTGCCTGCTGGTCCATTTAAATTCTTTTTAGGAAAGATTGCCCGTATCAACACACCCTCTACCAGCCCCTGCAAGGGTCTGCCTGCAGCTCTTCAGCTCTGTGGTTGCCACCATAAGCATGAATATCCTTTCTGCAGAAGCAAGGATGAAGCTGTGTGTAAAATCAGGCACTACAGAGCCTGAGAGAGCAGCTCACCAGCAACACAAGTGTGGAAGATTAAACATGCCAGAAATGTGGCAGAGACAAATATCCTACAAATAGCCTTTCCCTGCTCTTTCACTGACAGCTATCTCCAGTGTACTCTTAAAAAGATGTTTTTTTCCTTGTTCCCAACTGACAGCTCCTTGTAAAGGAGGCAAGAGAGGGAAGAGTGCCACCTAATGACTCTGGGGTAATGTTTTATGAAGCATTTCAATTTTCCTGAAAGTCTTCAATCTAAATGCTGATCTAGTCTGTTAAGCTTAAGATCACCCAAGATACCATACATCTCTTACAACAGCAAACCTTTTCTTGCTGCAAAACAGAAAAATGGAGGAAAATCCCTCCACAAACCTGACTCTGTGATTCAGAGACCATGGTCTGAGAGAATCATTAGAAGAATAGTGTTCAAGAAAGCCAACTAACACCATGTTGCTTCATGAATGAAGCCAAAAAAGCAAGCACTGACAACGAGATGTACCTTGTCCGATTTTTAAAAGGAAATCTCGGTTACCAAAACAAAACCTTGTGTCAAATACGGAACTCTACGGTGCCACGACACGGTGCTGGCTGGCCAGGGAGCTAAGGGCTGAGCACACACACCTGGTAGCTGGGAGTTACGGAGTACTGGATCCCCGTGGCCGACTGCATGGTCTCGGAAACCGCCTCATAGACCGGCGGGGCCGGGGCGAGCACGCGGTGCTGGTGCGGGAAAGCCTCGGTGCTGCTGGTGATACGTCTCTGCTGCGACGCATACACGGGTGACTCCTGCTCATCCAATCGCCGCTTCATGCTGAACTCATGCTCGGGAAGCACAACAAAACCTGGGGAAACCAGACTGGTTAGCACGGGGAATTGATCCGGCGCTCCCGTCCCGCGCCACGGCTGACGCGGAGATCACCGCGAGCACGCACGGCGAGTTTCTGTCTATCCAGGTGCTGATATCTTGCAAAGGGAAAGTGGAATTAAAGATTTAACTTTCAGCATAAAACATGCAACTGTATTTCACCACAAAAAGTACAGCCTTATTGTCGCAGTAACTTGAAAGTTAAGGATTTATTCAGTCTCACCTAAAGGATGTTGCTAACGCACAGACCCTGAGCGATGCAGAGCTTGGCAATGCAGTGTTTGAACACAGGCTGGGGAAGGAAGGATGTGTTACCTACACACCAGTTATACTGACAACAGAAAAATACCCTCTTGGACAGTCCAGGTAGGATGACAGCTGTCAGAGATGCTTTAAAACACGGGAAAAAAACAGGCTGCAGAATCAGACTTTGAAGTCCTTTACAAAGCCCCAAAGCATTTAATACATGTGTATTAAATACATTTCATGTGAAACTTTAGGGAAATACATAGGTCTACTATACTAGGAGTATTTTGGGTACCACATGCCACATCTGTGGTCCTGCCAGCACCCTGGCCCCACTCAGAAGTTGGATTCCTGCCTGCCTGCCAAGAAGCACAGATCAGCAGCTCCCTCACTTACTCCTCCGTATTTTTTTCATGTTCCTGCCCAACCTCAAGTTGCTTTTCTGCAACTTGATTTCACTTCAAATCTGACAGGTCATTCTGCCACTGTCCCAGTCCAAAAGGAGCCATGAATTCCTGGCTCTGTTGAACTAATCACTCCAGTACTCTTCACTGCAAGCAAATTCCTGTGCTGTTTTCTGTCCATTGATAGTTATCACTATCCTTGAGATGTTATCTGCTGTTTATCAAAAACATAGGCAGCCTGTTAAGATGTTGGAAAGACAGAAAAGAGTGAAACCACCCTCTTCTGCTTCAAGATCTTTCCAAAGCAAGGCCTTTTCAGTTCAGTGCAATTAAGACACACTCATTGCTAAGGCAAGCACATGGATAAATGAGAGGGAATGATGTTCCCCCGAAATAATGGTAACAGCCAACTGAGCCAATCCCCATCTACCAAGTCAGGACAGCTCTGCACAGTCTAAATCTACTGTTAACCAAATAACTCAAAGACCATTAACTAATAACTCACATCAAATATGGAAACAGGAATCAGCAGGAACCATCAGGACAAAGGTGTAAATTTTCCCCTCCATGACATAAAACATGGAAAAGCTTTGGAAAAATTAGTTTTGGAAGGGACCTTAAAGATCATTTCATTCCACTCCCTGCTATGGGCAGGGACACCTTCCACTATCCCAGATTGCTACAAGCCCTGTCCAACCTGGCCTCAGACACTTCCAGGGATGGGGCAGCTACAGCTTCTCTGGGCAACCTGTGCCAGGGCCTCACCACCCTCAACAGGAAAAAAGTTCTTCCAAGTACCCAATATAAACTCTCCCTATTAGTCCCTCCTTTCACTTGGAGAGGGTAGGACAACAAGGAAGAAGACTTTATTTTTGAAGTTACTCTTCAAGTTTAACCTCTCAAGAGGTGCCCAAATCACCTGGCACAGGTCACAGACAGGAAGAAGAGGAGGACTCTTTGCCCAAAGTGAAGAGATGTAACTTGCATCTTAATTGCAAGTTACAAACTCTAAGTAAGTTCGACCCCCTACACACACACAGCAAGCAGAGGAACATACTCCAGGAGCTCACTTCTCTAATGGTGCCTGCACTGGTTCTTTTCAACTGGTGTCTGCTGATAAATGAAGAGCCAGGAAGGTTAACATGGAGCAACTCCCCTCATGGAGCTACTTCTCTCAGGCACAGATCACATTTCACTTTGCAAAAACATTGTTTTATGCTAATAAGGCAGGGACTAAACTGAGTAAATCTGGCCTCACACCATCCACCCACGAGCAGAGCTGGCCAGGATTTTGCATGACAATGGCTGAATGCATGAGTAAAGTCTGGGCAAAGCTTTGGTGGCAGCTATTTACAACCTACTTGGATACCCTTCTGCTCTGAACACTGCTCCCTCAGCCAGTGCTGCCACTCGGTTTTGACCTCCCAGGCTGGTTCTCCCCTCATCCTTTCAACACTGTGTGTAGATCCACGTGGTGTGGAAGTGGCCTGGCGGCTGCTCAGAGTCCCACCCTTGTGGGATTTGTTTCCCAAAGCAACACTCCACACTCACCCCTTCAGATGGACTCCCCAGCCTCTAAAGCAGAGGCTGTTTGAGGGCAGAAGATGGCTGGAAGATTCACGTGCCCTTGTGAGGATTAAAATGCCACCTTAGGCTGTCTGAGAAGACTTTTCCCCATGAAGCCACCACAATTCCTGGCCTGTGAGGCCACATGAATCATGATAGCACCAGGGATCCATCACACACACATGAACATCAGTTTTTGAAGCTCCCAATTCTTGCAGACCAAGTGTACAATCTTCCAAAAATTTAGTTTGCTGTGTGGTTGATATTGTAAAGAAAAAATTAAAGCTCATGTACGTTCATCTTCCCTCTGATTTCCCCTCACCTTCACTGAATGAGCTTGGACTCTGCTTTTATCCAAGCACTGCACCTGCTTCAGCTATGAAATTCTGTATTATATATGGGTGTGTGTATATATGTAGTCAATATTTAGGTAATAGTCAATAGCTCCAGTCAATCTTCCCAGATAACACCAAGCGTCTGCAACCCACTGAGTACGAGTGTCTCACAGCAAACCAGCCCTTAATGAAGATTGCTGATTGACAGGCTTTATTAACCTAAGCAGAGAGATGAGGTCAAAGCTCTGCTGTACCTAGACAAAGACTAGTGATGGCAACTGCATCCACCACCACCCAACTCTGGAGAGAGGGGAAAGCAAACCAGCACCACAAGAGTGACTGGTCTGCATCCTGCAGGAGGAGATATGATGCTGAGTGGTCCCAAAGTGCATTCATTTCCTCACTGAAGGCCTGCTAATCTTGACCTGGCATCTCCCACCAATCTCCCCTGTTCAAAAGCTGAAGAGATCTGTCCTGCAGCAAGTCCTTCCCCTCCTACAACCCACCAAAAAAAGCTGAGGAAGGAACAAGGAGATAAAACCCAGGACTAGGCATGTCATTTTGAACTCATTTAGCCAAAGCATGCTGCTCAAAGGGACAACTCCACCCACTTCCACCCTCAGTAACAACCGATTTTTCCTTAACGATGGCAAAGCCCAGCTAAGGGAAAGGTATTTTGAGAATAAGCATACAACATCAAAGATTTGTACCAAGAGCTTTCCCTCCACATTACAAACAATACTATGCTTATGCATCATCTCAGAAATGCAGCACACATCTCTGACATCCCCTCATGGACTTTGAAGTGTAGATTTAGAGAGCCCCAATTCAAACTGCAATATCTGTAACCTTAATTTGAGGGTTGAAAAGCCCTCAAAATACAGCAGGGAATGAAATTAAGTCGCAAAATTCAGGTACTTTCCTTTGTTAAAAGCATTAACAGGATGCATGTAGGAGATCTTAGCTCCACCTGGGCAGACCAAGTAAAGACCTGAATTCCCTTTCCCCAGCAGCATTTTTTTAACTTTAGAGAGTTAAAGTACTCAAAACCAAACTCCCTTTTAACTCCTTAAAAGGAGCACACTTCATTCTATCTAGGGGAGCATGAAAACTATTGGGTTTTTTTTTTCCTGAGGTTTTTATTTTTTATGTTTTCAGAGGGTTTTTTTTGTAGGAAAAGGGGGCTGCATGGGAATACACCTCTGGATCTCCCCACCTGTGCCACCGCCCAGCTCATCAGCTCTGTGCCACAGGTAGGATGCATCAGGCACACACATACCGGATCCTCAGCTGGTAAAGCAAAGGAAAAATTAAGAAAAGCTATGTTGCATCTCAGTAACAATGACAGAATAATGGAATTTTACCTCACCAGCTTCAGAGGGTTCCCCATCCACCTGCCCCAGATGAGTTGGTGGGACAGATCAAATGGAGCACATCCCTTTCCCTCTGTACTGAGGAAAGCAGAGGAGTGGCAGTACTGACACAGAAGGAACAAAGCAGGGACAAGGCTGGATTCAGCTGGTGGAGCAGTGCAGGGCTCTCCTCCTGCCTGCTCACTGCTCCACGGCAGCAACAGAGGCCCAAGAGCCCAGGTGCTCTTTTCTTCCATCGCAAAACCGCCTCTCTGGTGGCAGCTCTGCTCCCCAGCATTTTACCACATAATATCCCCAAAATTTCCCTTATTTCTATAGCAGATTTTCCCACCACATAGGCAGGGTCTTCTGGCACTGGAGATCAGCTGGTACAGTTAAAAGAAAAAGACAAATAGACATGAGGAAGAAAGCAAATTGGGAAGGTGTGCTGCCTCAACACCTGTTGGAAACCCAGCACACCTGTGGATAAACACCACCTTCACCAACAAGCTGTAAAATCCACTGGAGAGGATTTTGGTCCCTCTGAAAAAATGCAGGGAAATTGAAGAGCTGCAGAGGATTTGTTTAACACACATTAGGGCTTTTTAGAAGGTTTTCTTTCCAGGGAGAGAGGACGTAAAAGTAGGGAGCAGCAAGTGTGAGTCTCAACTCTGCTCCCGGAACAGTCACGGATGTCCTGCAGGACACGTCCCACATAGGATTATAGAGGAGTGCACAGCAGTGCCTGCTGAAAAGGAGCCGGCTCAGGTTCCAGCAGTGCTGCTAACCCAGCCACACGACTTCCAGAACATGACCCAGCTTGTTCAGCAGTCACTGCTACACTTTGTTTTTATGGTGCCACACAGCCCGGATCCCTGCCTGCAGCACGGGGATAACCTCTTGGCCACACTATAGAAAGGCACATCTAGGACCAGAGCATCATTCCAAAATGAAATGCGAAGCATTTTTAGAAAAAGGTGCTGGAAAAGCATGACTTGAAGCTTTGGAAGAAGCTGGGAGAGTTTTCTGCAGAGTGACATTGTGTCAGCACTCACCAAGAGGCAGGTGGGACACAAAAAACACCACTTGTCCAGATGGGGAACAAGTTGGTGAGACACTGATCCCTGCTTTGCCAAAAAGTGGCCCAGGTGCCAAACCCCACCACAGACACGATCCAAAACATGCTGACAGAGTTTAGAGCATTGTTTTGCCCCGTTCCCTGAGTGCACATACCCTGCACATAGAGAAAATGATCAGAATCCTTTTATTTAACCAAAAAGAAAAAGACCCCAGCAGGGTTGGAAAAAAGTAGCATGGTCCCAAAAGCACACCCCAGGCTGAAGTGACAGCTATTACGAGGCTCTTTTCTGCTCCAGGTTCAACAGCCATAAAAGCTTTCCAATGCTGGAGAAGTCCAGAACAGCAATCTGGACAGAAAACGATTCATAAATCCTGGAAATGTAAATGATTTGCCTGCCAATTCCAACACGATGCTCCCAGCCCCAAGACCCACACGTGCCAGCAGGCTGTGCAGAGGGCTCCCCCAGCAATCCAGGCTGGGGCAAGGGGGACAGCATCCCCCTTCCCCACACCGCTCACAAAACCAGCCTGAATCAGCCAGAGTTTCCCCAAACTTGAGCAAATTAGTGCTATTTTTTTGGATGAATGATTACGTTGCAGCATCTCAAACAAATTCCTGCTGAGACCATGTGTCTCCACCAGAAGCAGAAGGTGGGAAGGATGAGGATAAGACACTCTGGGGGGAGAAAGCACGATTTCCTTTTGTAAAGAGTGTACCCATGGAAAAACTGCTAACTTCACCTCAGCAGGGAAAAAAAAAAAACCACCCTAAAAGGTGTTTTTCTGTCCTTGAGATCCAGCACAGGCTGACACCAGGCTGCCAAGGCACTTTATGTGAAGGACGTTTTAGAGATGCTTTAAAATTAATATATTAAAATAAAATGCCATTTTATTTTAAAATACTGCACTATATAGTCAATCCTATGTAGTAATGTAATGCTATATAGTAATGTTTACTTTTCTGAAAGTGTATTTTGAAAAATAATTACAAGTTGGGAATGGAAAATAGCCAGTAAAGATACAGCTGTACTGAATTAAGTTGGGCATTTCCCACTTGTTTACTGACCCTGCACCTTTTAGCACAACTAAAAGCGGCAAGTTAAAAGAGAAACATGAGGTGTTATGTCAGCCTTAAGCTACACTTTAACACACAGACCAGGTTTAGATTTCTCTAGACAGTGTGGGAGACTGAAAATCCATGCACAGCTGAAGATGCCTTTGATAATTCGTTTAAAATAGAGCTGACACAACTTATTTTGCCCCATTTCAGTGGTCCAAATAAATAGGTTTCTTCAGGGATGTAACTTCTATCTGAGCACATGTGCTAGTCACACAAATAATGTGAACACAGGCCAGGAAAAGGCAGAAAAAACTGGATTTAGTTAAGCAGACATAAACAC
This sequence comes from Chloebia gouldiae, assembly GCA_003676055.1. Lineage (NCBI taxonomy): Eukaryota > Metazoa > Chordata > Aves > Passeriformes > Passeridae > Chloebia > Chloebia gouldiae. Next base: position 32,452 of record QUSF01000080.1, read on the forward strand.
CATCCTACTTTTAAAGCTACCTGTACTCCACTAGCCTCCTGCTAGCAAAAAAACCCTACAACCTTAAAGTAGTTTCTAGGGATGTACACGAGCCTGAAGAATTTTTCAAAAGGAATGAAATACCAACGTAAGCATCTGCCAAGTTCACAGCACGGGAGGACAAGCAGAGGGATCCGGCTCGCTATAAAAATCGCAGGAAAATTAATGGGTGCACGAGGAGCTCTCGGGTTTCCCTGCATCCACGCGTCGCTCCAACAGGTCCTTTCGGAGAGCCGCGCTACGGAGTCGGAGAACTGCGAAAAGCCACGGGGGAACCCTCGGCCGAGCCGGAGCCGCGGCGGAGCGCGACCGCGGAGGGGGGAACGGTACAGCACGGCGCTCTTATGGCAGCTCCGCCGGGAAGTTGGGCGAACCCCGGGACCGGGGAGCACCGCGCCCCTCCCCGCCGGCTCTCGGAACGCCCCCCCGGGCGGGCGGGAGCCCCGGCGGCGGCTCCGGCGCGCGGTGCGGCCGGTACCGGGGCCGTGCAATGCGGGCGAGCGCTGCCGGGGGCGGTCCCGCCGCAGCCCGGGAGCGGCACCGGGCGGAGGGCGGGCGGAGGGGCGGGGGGAGGAGGCGGCGCCCGGCTCGCAGCGCGCCCAGCGGCCGCCGCACGCTCCGCCCGCCGCTCCCGCCATGCCGG